>PVJL010001553.1:156944-254400 GCA_004026885.1 Lyroderma lyra
TTTTTAATTCATTTTTATTGTTAGACTTATTGGGGTGACATCTGTTAGCAAGGATTACATAGGTTTCAGGCATACAATTCTACAGTGCATTGTCAACTTGATGCATAATAAGTTCACCACCTAATGTGACCCCTCTTTCCATCACCTTATATTTAGTTTCCCCCCCTCCTCTCCCACCCCCTCCCCTTTCTCCCCTCCCAAAATTAACATTCTTATTGGTGGTCATGTGTTGAACGGGCCACGTAGCTACCTTTGAATCTTACCCACATTTTGGTATTATTAATTAAAATGTTATTAATTAAACACTAGCTCATAGGATGGGCATCCCGTCGTCGTCCTGTCCTCCACATGACCAGTGGTTGGCAGAGCTATGTGGCAGCAAGCATTCCCCTTTGTTTTTGCAGAGACTGGCCCTTCTTGAACGTATGTTAGACTGAGTGGCTTCCTGGCCATTGTGATGGGGATTCTTTATGTAAGTTTTTGATGTGCAGGGAATAGGTGACTCCAGCCAAGTACCTTGATTACTTTCCACATGTCCACTGTTAGCCTGAGGATGAGGTGGTGCAGGTGGTCAGGAGAATGGACATGTGATGTCACATGTGAATTTGTTCACTAAGGGCTGGATGACATGGGACTTTTTACCTTGGCCATCATGTCTTTGCTGAGTGACATGGGGGAATGAACCTGGTCGGTGTGGATGTGATGATTTCCAGAATGCCAGGACCAAATGCACTCCTGGAGAAATAAAGCAGTGCTACACACTGCTGCTAGATTTCTTTTAATCTAATTAACAAAAGACAGGCTAAGGAATAAATGTGATCATCCGGCTTGGGGACTAACAGGTTGGTGCTTTATTTAGCTAATTAATGAATGTTTATTGAGTAGTTACTTTGTGATGGGCACTTCCTTGGTGCTGGGGATGTAGAAATGACTAAGATTTAATTCCTATCTTTGAAGATATCACAGAGATTTTAAGAGTCCTTGAAAAGACATACATTTTCAGAACAGTGGGAGTGATGGTGATAATGATGCAGATGGCACCTGAGTTCCAACCTGGATCTGAGGCTGGGGCATGGGTGTCAATGGGTGTTTGGGGATCCCTCTGTAGAGAAATGATTAGCGGGGAGACTTTCCTGTACAAATATTATTAATTAAACATAATTACATATATTATCTTATTTTCCTCTGAATAGAAAAGATTGAGTCATATAAACAATTTAGAAAAATGTAAAGGAATTTAAAGATCACTTCTCAACCAGAGGCAACCATTGTTAACAGTAAGTATGTTTGTGTTTGATCACATTTATATATAGGTACATATTAAAAACAAAATTGGAATTCATACTTTATATACTACTCGGTGACTTGCTTTTTCACTTAAATTAATATTAGGATCATTCTACATATCTTTCCATATTCTTTGATACATGATATGTAATGGATACATGGTATTCTGTTATAAATATATAATCTAGTCAAGTAATGATTTTTATGGATTTTTACTCCTATTTAATATCTCGTAATACATATGCCTTTTACTACATTTTCTGTATATTTCTCATTCTGCTCTTAAAATATAATACTAGAAGCAGAGTAACTGGGTCAAACTTTTGAAACTTTTTTGCTATTAATAAATTATTCTGCAGAAACTTTATGCCATGTGGCACGTGCAGTGAGGGCATAAGAGAATGCCAATTTCCCTGCATCCTCAGATACACTGCATGTTGTTAGCTTAGAGTTTGTTTCACCAGTTTGTTTCTGTTAGAAATAATATGCCATGATGGATCTGGCCAGTGTGTGTTAGGATCCAGGATTTGAGGTCTAAAGATTCTAGACCCTACTTTTTATGATACACTCTAAAGTAAGTGATGGGTGTGAAAGTGCTTTGTCAACTGTATGGGGCACATAAACATAAGGATATTATTGTGATTATCATGCCAAGACTGAGGTTGGTCAAGCTGGGTTGTTGCTGAGATGCAGTCTGGTATAGTAGAAAGGGTACTGACTTTGTATCAAGTCCTTGCTCCATTACCTACTGGGTATATAACTATCTTAGTCAGCTTGAGCTCCTATAAAGAATAACATAGACTGGGTGGCTTAAACCACAGACATTTATTTCTCATAGTTCTGGAGGCCGGGAGAGCCAGGATCAAGGTGTTGGCTGATTGACTTTCTGGTGTGGGCTCTCTTCCTGGTTTGCAGACAGCTGCCTTCTTGCTGTGTCCTCATATGGCCAAGAGAAATCATCTCTCTTAGGTCCCTTCTTATTAAGGGCTCTAATCCCATTCATGAGGGCTCCATCCTCATAATCTAATTCCCTTCCAAAGGCCCCACCTCCTAATACCATCACATTGGTGGTTAGGGCTTCAACATTTTTTTGGGGGGGGGCACAAACATTCTATCCATAGCAATAATGTGGTAATTGATTTAACATCCAGGAACCTCAGTTTTGTCATTTTTAAACTGGGAGAATAATGTATACTCAGAGGGTTGTTATAAAAATTACCTTATATAATGTGTGTGCATGTAATAGGTACTTGATCAAAAACAGTTATTAGTATAGAAGTGGTTCCATGATTAACAAAAGTTCCATAATTACCAAAAGGTAATCACTGCTTATGTTTCTGAAAATTACTTAAAAGGATCATATATTTAGAAAGCAAATAGAGTCCACCCCTATACAAAAAAAGCCTTTAAATTTATTGAGAAATGCACACACACACACACACACACACACACACACATATACTCACTCACTTCTAGCTGATAGAAGAACAATAAAGAAAACAGGGTTTCAGCCTTTGTTGACAGATGTACCCTGGGGAGGTGACAAGGGTTCATTGGTTGATTGTCATTGTCATTTCTCCAACTCTTGTTTTTTGCTTTATTATTATTATTTTAAAGACACAGAAGAAATCTTGAATTCTGAGTATTTAATCCCCATCCTTTGCAAACACTGTTCACAAGCACACAAAGCAATACGGTTTCAGTTTCTACATTTATTTTAGTATTCATTTTAAATGACCAACGTTGAAAAATTCCCTTTTAAAACTTTATTTGCAGATTGTACCCCTGACCTGATTCAAAGCTCACCCTTCCCGTTTTCTCTGTCCACTCACCTGGTGCCCATTTCTCCTACCTTTGTAGACACCTCAGCTGCAGCCGACTCCGGAAACATTTTTCCTCTTTAAGTCTGCTCCACAGGCCACCCTCTTTCCCTCATCATTTCTCATTTCTCACTGTGAAAATCTCTTCTTTCTCTCATTATGGCTTGCTGAGACCCAAAAATAGAGGTAATTTAAATTTGGCAATTATGATGACAACAAAACAACTTTTGCGAAAAGCAGAGTTTAAAATTCAGGTGTTTCCTGTTGTTGAAACCTAACTCTTTCTTTGCCTTCATTCTGTGGGTACCCCTGTGGGGTGTCTCTGGGTCCCCCAGACCTCGTTGCTGAGCACTAGAGGATCAGAAACAGCTACCACATGTAGGGAGGTAACTTCTACCACATGGAGAGGTGGGGGTGGCAGGATCAACCTAGGCTATCAGGTTCAGGTTCAGCCTGTCCTCTTCTACCTGTAACAGCCTTCCTAACTCCCATGTGCAATCATTGCCCTCCCACCCTCTGTACCCTTCACTGGGACTTTCCTGTACTCCAGCCACGTGGTGGCCTTAGGTCGTTGGAATCATGGAGTAGGGGTTGGAAGGGTATGATTTCTTCTTTGCCAATGACTAGGTGAGTCACCTCCTGTGGGCTGTATATGGCAACCCTTTTCTCTATCTTTGAAGCAGGGCCTTCTGACGTCTTCCTCCCACTGTAATAAGTGCTTTGAGCTCTCCAAAAGTCATCAGTGAATGTTTTAGTATCCCATTTAATATCCCACTTTCTTGGCATACATCTAGGCTACCACTTAAACAACTGGCCCCCATTCTCAGTGAATAAAAAGATGTACTAAAATCTAGTTTCAGAAGGAGGACATAGGAGGCCTGTAACAACGAGCCTATCCATCTCCCGATGGGTGCCATCTGTTCTCATTAGAGTGATCTAGCAGCTTCAGCTTCGGAGAGAGGGGCCTCCAGGTGCTCAGAAGGAAGCCTGCTCGAGCATTATCCTTTCAGAGACTTGGCTTTTTTTGTTTTGCTTAGTTTTGTTTTTGTCTGGCAGGCTTCAAGGGAGACTGTCCTACTTTCTAAGAGAATAATTGCTCCAAGATTTTTAAGACATTAGGTCCCTGGGGAAAAAAATTCTTTTTGACAGGGCTTGTAATGGCTCCTTGACCACATGCTGTGCTGCCCAATGTATGACGGAGAAATATTACAGAAATTGGTAGCCAAAGTTGGTGTGCACAGCCGTTGCTTAAAAAGGGAGGGATGCTTCCTGGGGGCACTGATCTTCCTCCAGACCCCTCAGCACTTATTCAATCTGGAGAGGAGATTCTGCCAGGCTTCCACTCCTACACTGCAGGAAGAGCCAGGCCTATTCATTGTCGTCTGCATTTGGAAGGTGATAATAATTTCTCCAAGAGAGAGTTCTCCTGGCGATCAGAACTGCCTGTGTCAGGGTGGGGTGGGGGGAAATCCATTTTGCAGGCATCTTTCTATTACCAGCCTGTGGGGATGCCCACTAAGTCAAAAATATATTATCATGAAGATATTCCTTTTGGGGTTATCTTATACCACATTGTGGGGAAGGGCAGATATAATAACCAGAGCATTTGGCTCCAAATTTAAGATGATTATTCCCTACAGCTTATATTACAGACTTTGTCTGGAAGTTTGGTCTGAGGCCTCAAGTGTGACTCCAGGTCTCCTGCATACTTGTAATGTCTTCCTCCTGTCCTGGGGTCTCGTTCCTGTCTGCCCCTCGATCCCTAACAAGCTCCTATTCTGCCTCCTATCAAGTGCTTGTTTGTGTATTGTGTCCTGTCATTCCATTCCTGATAAAATGTTAGTGGATGTGTGGGCTGACCAGATGTACCATTTTAAACAGGAGAAAACAATGGTACTGTCTTGTTTCATATGGTATGTATGGTCAGCCTACTGACACCTTGAATTTAGCTCAGTGACACTAGGCTGACCATATATATCATTTGAAATCGGACAACAGGAGTATGTTGTTTTCTGTCCTGTTTAAAATGGTATGTCTGGTCGGCTTAATGTTAGGGTAGTCTCATGAGGGGATATTTGCATTTTAATAGGTGGTTTGAATACAGAAATGCTTTAGTCTAAAGCAGGGAAGCCTCATCTGAAACATCAGTCAATTTTGATGGGGATGAAGGTGTGTGAGATCTGAGACATGATCAGATCCTGCTGTGAGGATTCCATGCAACTAGCCCTTCTGTCTCTCTTTTTCTTTTGTCCTCAAATCCCAAAGTATGTGGCACCTCACAAACTCTTGTGGGGTAGAAAGGAAGCCTTTTATAGGCAAGTAGGAAATAAGACAGCAATATTTCAAGAGCGCTGGAACTCACCAGGTCCCAGGGTGGAAGCAGTATCAGTTAGAAAAGCCCACTGCACCTGCCCCCTTGTAAGGAGGGAATTTAAGTTACTTCTTTCTGAATCACCAAGTGACATTTTGCTTTGGAATTTGGGGAGGAGATGTAGTGCTAGGCTGACCAGACGTCCTGTTTTAAATGGACAGACAACAAAGGCACTGCCCTGTTTCAAACAGTACGGATGGTCAGCCGACTGACACCTTGAATTTAGCCCAGTGAGACTGTTTTTTGTCCCATTTAAAATGGTACATCTGGTCAGCCCGATGTAGCCTCTGAGGAGAAGTCAAAGACTGAATGAAAGGTGCTTCTTCTGTCCCTCACCCTGGGAACGAATAGGGGCTGCTGCGGGAGCACTGTCAGCTCTGATCATGCTCTAATGTTGCCAGATTTAGCAAATAAAATGCTCAGTTAAGTTTGGATTTCCGATGAACAATGAATACCTCTTTTAGTATGAATAGATGTCATGTGCTATTTGGGGCATATTCATACAAAAAAACTTCTTTATCTGAATCCAAATTTAACTGGGTGTATTTTATATTATCTGGCAAGCCACTACCACACCAGCCTTTCACAATTCCTTGTATAAGGTGTTAAAAAATAATTTCTAAAAAAGGTAAAACCATGACTCATACAAACATAAAATGAACTTGTGTCAAAGATGTTTTTTAACTCATTGATTAAGGAGAGAACCAGCAAGATGTCACATCCAGTTCAAAAGGGAATTAAGAACATACACGGACAAACACACCTGCTAACACACACACAATTGGGAAATGCTGACATAAATGTATTTATTTATTTATTTGGTGGTTTCCTGGCCGGGAGTAGAACCCAGGCCTTGGTTTGAGAGTACTGAAGCCTAGCCACTACACCATCAGGCAACCCCGATATAAATTTATTAATTGATGCAAAGCCAGCCATATTCATAAGGCAATAATCAAATGCATTCTACTTGGCAAAATTAATTTGCATTTGTATGGACAAGAGTTATCTGCATCACTCTCAGTTTTCTGTAATTTGCAGTAGTTGTAAAATAGATAAGAGATAATAAAAAGCATAGGTAATCAGGAAAGGTGTGTCAGACACATTATCCAGTAATCATTTTTTGACTATTTTAAAGTCTTTCACAATTTCTCCTAAAAGGTCATGCTGTGTCTCAGGGCCTTTGCCCATGATGATTCTCCCACCTCCTTAGTTCTTCTGCACTTACTATTGATGTCTTATCTCAAACATCATTAGCTCTCAGAACCCCCCCCGACCCTCAATCTAGTCTAAATTCATGTGTTATATGCTCTCATTAGAGCATATTTTTTTATTAGAGTACTTACTCGGTTTATAATTCATGTTCCTTACTGAGATCTAGAATTCTTTACACAATCTAGCCCCTGTTCTCATCAGTCTCCCCTTCAATAATTATGCTCTAGTCATACTTTTCTGTATCCTGACCATAACGAGGTTTCCCCTGCCTCAGGGCCTTTGCACCTGCTGTTCCCCATGCCTGGATTTTTTTTCTCTTGGCTTTCGTGTGACATGTTTCTTTTTCATCACTCAGGACTCAGTTTGAATGTCATAAAGGCCGCTCCTGATAATCTTATCTGAAGATGCTCCCTTCTCCACCTTTACTTTTTGTCCCAGTGGTTCTTGAACCTTAGCACAGATCAGAATCCCCTGGCAGGCTTGTTAAAAGACAGATTGCGGGGACCCACCCATACCCAGAGTTTTTGATTCAGTAGGGTTGGGGAGAGGCGTGAGGATCGTGCTTGAACAAGTTTTTGGGTGGTGCTGATGCTGCTAATTTGGGCAGTGCTCTTGGAGAAAGAACGCCCTGATTGTTTTTCTCAAAACAGAGCATTATCTTTTTCTTCTCCCTTGCTGATTTGCTTTCTATCTCTTACACAACTGAAAGAAAGTTCTAGGTGGAGAGCAACATTGATGTTCTTATTCTCTGCTTTATCCACAGTATCAAGGGCAGTGTCTGGTTTATTAGAAATATTCAGTAAATGTTTGTTGAATGAATGAACTGTTTTCCCTCTTCTTGTTCTGTATTGTTAAAAGGGGGAGGGGGAGTTGTTCACCAAAACGCTGCGGAATTCAGGTGCCAAGATTAGGCCAAGGGGATTGGCTTTCATTACTGTATGAGCTTGTGGAGGAATGCTCTTGATAAACCACACCGGCGTCTGATTAGAAGCTTGGATAAAGACCAGCGACTGTTGGGGCCTGTGTTGTCCCATGATTGTGTCCTCTTTTCTAAGGCCAGTGTCCCTAACCTACAGTTTCAATGTCAAAAAGGCTTTGGGTACTAATGGCTGGGCCCAAGCTGACCTGGGCTTTGCTAAGACTACCAGCTACGATGGGCATTCGGAAGACATGTCAGGTGGGGGTGAGGGTGGCAGCTGAGGCAGCTTGGGTAAAGGAATAGAGAGAATAGGGAGCAGGGGGGACACCTTCCTCTAAGCTAGGCTATTGGTAGTGCTCTCACACTTTTAGTCTTGCATCTTCTTAAATGTCTTAGGGTTCTTTCCCTTCTGGTCCTAAATTCTGGGCCCCCTGATGCCAGCATTCTGTTCTAAAGCTCCCAGCCTAGGTTTTCGAGCACGCTGTCAGGCCCTTCCTCCCTAGCAGCCCTCTGGGCTCTAGCTCTTTCTCTTCTCTTCTGTATCTTTCCTCTAGGCTTTCATCTCCCCATGTTAGGTGGTAAACTCATGGGCTCCTGAGACAGGGAGAGACAACATGGCAGAGTGCTTAAAAGTATTAATACATGCTTTGAAGTCAGCCCTAGATTCTAATCTTATTCCTGCTAAATACTGTGTGTCCTTAAGAAAGTTACATAACCATTCTGTACTTCAGATTATGGGGATAACAATGGTGCTAAATTATAGGGTACTTGCAGGTATAAAAGAGGTGATACTTGTAAAGAGTCTATTCCCTGACTTGCGGCCACTAGGATAATGGAGTTATACTTTTTTATTGAAACAGTTTTCCATTTTAACAAGGGACTTTGGTAGAGACATGATTTGACTGTAAGAGTCTTGGCAGATCAGCTATTTGGGAGCCTTCAGATGACAACATGTGAGCAGCTGTCCATCCCACATGCAGGTCAAAGGATCTCTGCAGACCTCTGGGAGATAAAACACTAGGTGACTGGGTCATTGACTCTGGTCCTAAGAAAGAAGCCCTGCTCAGACTCTGGCCGTTGAGGATAAGACCCTGGCAATTCAGGGTAAGACAATAATAGTGATGTTGTATTCAGGACTGTTGCTTTAAATAATCCTTCTCCTTAATAGCTTTGCCCCTGGCGTGTGACAGGTGTTTACATTATTAAGTAAAAGCATTTAAACAGCGACCTCCTTGGCATAAGGGCAAAGGAGATTAAAATCCAAGTAGTGTTCCAGCCATTTAAATCAATGAGACTTGTCAGATCGGTAACACATGAGCTACTTAGAGGGTGCAGGCACCTATTGTTTTTGAGCTTCAACGGATATTTCAATGTGCTTGTTCCTTTAAAAGTCTCTCCAGGCCCTGGGATGCTCATTAAAAGCTGGTCTAGCCATGGTCTCTCTCTCTCTCTTTGGAAGCAGCATTATTTAAGGGTTGGCTAAATGTGCACCAAATAGTTATGTTATTAAGGAAGATCAGCTTCAGGTGATCCTGCTTAGAGCAATTGTCTTTCAGGCTATCCCAATGGTCAAGTCCCTGAGCTAATCAGAAGCAGGGACCATCAACGCAGCCTCCCTCCTCCACTAGGTGATGCTAAACTGGCCTGCTGGGCGTCCCCCACACTCATACTTCTTTACTTGTGTTGTCTTAAACTCTAGACACAACCTCATGTCCACGAGCAGCATTGAGGAACCAAGTTTCTGAGACTTGAGTGTCTCTCTTTTAAAGCTTCATGCCATAACCATGCACTGGAAACTTCTCTTTCCCTTACTAATCGAAACCAGATCTTCCATATTGGGCAACGGAGGGGAAATCTCCATGTGAGAATTGTAGCTGGCACTTAAAGATCTTAACTCGTACACCTCAAGGTTTATCTTCCCATTGGGGATCTCTTTCTGCAGCCCCCCCCCCCCCCCCGAGCTGGTCTCAGGGCACTGATTCATTATTAATGCTTTGGGTCTAAAGGGGAGACAGTCTTTTTAATTCCTTGGATTCACAGTCGCGTGAGGCTGTGCAGGAGGACTACATGAGGGTAGGGTTACAAGGCAGAGTACTTTTCAGCTGTGGTCCCATATGTCAGCCTGCAGAGGGGCAGGTCACCTCATCCCTGAGGGACTTTTTCAGGCCTCAGCTGCGGACATGCTGGTCCAGCAGAGGGTGTGGATTCCTCTCTGGATGGTCTGAAGGTCTCTTTTCTAGGTGACTGACTTGGGGACTGGCTTTTGCTTCAGAGGAAAGCCCTCTGATTCACAGCAGCGCGGTAAGGCTATGAGAGAACTCTGTCAAAGTGTAAGACCAAGGGATTTGCGCGGGGAAATATATACGTGTTAAGTAATACCTGGCTGCTCACAGTGTTGGAACCAGCAGCACAGGCATGCTCTGGTTGATTCTTGATGATAAATAGTGCTGGGGAGGAGAAATAAATACTCAATCCCATGCTGTGTATTATTATTAATATATAACACGATGTTGTAGTTCAGAAAGTGGTACGCTCAGGTGTGCTTACGTGCGCCCCCTGCCGGGCTCTATCTTTTGCTTGACGCTACATTCACATCCCACAGTCCGGTAGGGTGCCAGTGGGCAGAAGAGGTCCCTCACTGACCCCACAGTCCGGTAGGGTGCCAGTGGGCAGAAGAGGTCCCTCACTGACCCCACAGTCCGGTAGGGTGCCAGTGGGCAGAAGAGGTCCCTCACTGACCCCACAGTCCGGTAGGGTGCCAGTGGGCAGAAGAGGTCCCCCACTGAGAGGATTTTCCAGTACCCCCAACAAGCTGGCAAAGGACATGTCCTTTCTAAAGAATGTTTACTTTTGCAGCTGGATTCCTGGGGCTTAAATAGCACCCTGCCTTCCACTGACACACGATTTCAGGTGGGGAGATCTTGTGACTTCTCATATGGCACGGACATTTTAACTTTTTGTTCTGGAAGCTAACTGTTTAAAGCCAAACTTAAAAAAAAAGAAAAGCTCTTGCTCTATTTTTATCTCAGGAGAAGCTGAAAACACAGAGCAGGGTTTTCATTTGGCCGTGATCTGGGGCCTTCACATGGCCTGTCTTCCTTTCCTCTTTCCCAATGCTGCCCCTTTGATCTTCTATTCTCTGTGTTCAGGTACCCCTTTGTGCCTGCCTGAACCACGTGAAATAAATCATCTTAATTACTTCAGCCCTGGCTTCCTCTTCTGGTTCTCATTTTCAAAAGTTCCTGCAGTGGTTACCAAATAAACCTGCGTGGGGCTCCAGCCCTTGGAAACAGCACGGAGGCACCTGTGGCAGTGAGAGGAATTTCAGAGCTAGTTAAAAGGCACAGGAGGAGTGAGGGAATTGAATTTAAAAACGCCCCTGGTGTTCAGCCTGGAGAGGTAATGCTGACTCTTGCTGGGGTTGGTGTTGGCGGCCCTCCCCACCACCTGCTCTCATGGGATGGGCCCTGGCAGGCTGTCCTGGTGTGCATAGAGGGCTCTCTTGGCATGAGGAGAGCAGTTCATTCAGAGTCCAGGACTTCCAAGGCCTGTATCCCTTCACCCCGCTCTCTGCAACCACCCAGGCTGGGGCTCAGCTATTGTGCCAGTTGGGTCACAGCTTCCCCAGAGCTGACTCATTTGGGGAAAACCAGGCAGAAACTCCCAGCATTCCTGCCTGGGCTCCTGCTCTCCTGGCAGCTGCACACACACCTCCCACCAAGCTCCCCACTCTTGCCCCTGAGGATGGTCATGGCTTATGATACATTCCTCGGTGTCCCCAGGCTCCTGAAGCAGAGACAGGGCTAAGGGATGAGGAACTCAGGCAAGCAGGGTGCCTTCTGTCCAGGGTTTCTTTGGGTGTTCTCCTTAGTGTCTGCTACCCTCCTCCTGGCCTCCCAGATGTCAGTTGTGTCTGACAG
Organism: Lyroderma lyra; assembly: GCA_004026885.1. Classification (NCBI taxonomy): domain Eukaryota; kingdom Metazoa; phylum Chordata; class Mammalia; order Chiroptera; family Megadermatidae; genus Lyroderma; species Lyroderma lyra. The sequence continues at coordinate 168,474 of PVJL010001553.1, forward strand.
AGCATTAGGTTTTCCTGTTACTGCTGTTTAATAACAAAGATTCTGCTTTTGGCAATCACGGATACTTTTTTCCCCTTCTACCAAATGTCAGAATTGAAAATTGCCTCCTAGTGGTTGAGGATAGTTTTCTGAGCCCTGCAGTAACTATATCTAATATATAGAGACTTAAAAAAAAAAAAACCCTCACAACCTTTGTTCGTAGAAGAGAGAGTAATTAAAGCTGTATCTCTTTGGCATGGTGCTCAAAGCCTTTCGTCCTTCAGCCGTGCTCCAAATGCTGTAGGAAGAAAACACACTCTGAGGGGCAGGCAGGTGGAGGGAGGTGGAGGTGTGGTGTCATGAGCTAGGGCTCCAGTGTAGCCAGCAGGAGGCCACAAGCAAGGCAGAGAGGTGATGGGCAAGTGGGCCAACTCCCAGGACCAGTCACTGAGTTGGAGCTGGGCTGTGCGGGGCTGCACTTATAAGTGGGCCGTTCCGAACGGAGAACCTCCAGCAGAGAGGTGCTGAGGCTGACTGGGCTGGGATCCCGTACTCGGGGGGTCCAAGGGGAGGTAATTAGGAGCAAGGAGCTGAACCCGCGGAAAAGAAAATGTAAGCCACACAGCATGAAAACCTTCCTGACAGGATGTCTATTAGCTGATGGCATCCTCTCCTGAGGGAACTGCGAAGGCCCATTACTGGAGGCATTTAAGGGCTTTGGTGACACTGGTGGGCGTCAGCTGGTAGAAATTGCATTGCTTCTTCTCAGGGCTGGGGCCCGACCAGAGTCAGCCTGAGGCTAATTGCTAGACTCCCCCCGACCCCTTCAGTTGTTAGAAGGGCCACGTAACACAAGTTCCTTCAGTGGGATCACTCCACCTTGGAGCGATTTCTGCATCTGCAAAGGGAAAGGGCTGTGTATGTGTGTCTATAAATACACACAGCACACCCCACAGCCACTAAGGTGGGGAGGGCTGTTGACTCTAATAAGAGAAATTTTGACAACAAAATTTTCACTGGTTGGGTGACGGTTTGTAAAACATTTTTGAGGGAGTCTTGTTTGAGGTGGATAGATTTACTCATGTAGCATACTTAATTTTTCAAGTGTGGCTGGCTATGTAGGAGGTTTGGGTCTACCAAGTAGAAGTTGTCACTCCTCTCTCTCTCTCCCTGATGACCCCAGTGTTCTGGGGGACTTTAGGGATCACCTGTGATAAGGAAGAAGCTTCTCCTGAGATAAGTATCTCTGTTCTTTTTCTTTACTTGGTTGTATTAACAAAATAACGTAATGTGTTAGGCACCCTAAGGAGGCAAAATGAATTAGACTTTGGCCCAGATCTCCAGGGTTTTTTACTCTCTTATATCCTTCCTTCCTCTTCTTTAGAAGGGCTTCTGGTAGCTCCTGGGCAAGCAGCTGTTTAGAATGAATGCAGAGCTACACTAAGTAAAGACCTTGAACTTGTAGTTGCTTTGAGCTCTAGCTTTTCCTCAATTGTCTCAGCCCATCAGTTGCATAACCCCCATAATTCTTGTTGACAGCTTTTTCTTGTTGACAGCTTTTTATAATATTGCTTATGTTCACCACCTCCATCTCATTCGGTGGTCAAGGACTCATTCCTGGATGATAGTTATTGTGTGACCTCCTTTATACTTATTCCTTCTAACCCAGCCTTTCACCATAGCAGGTCCATCTCTGGTCCACTTGTTCATTATAACACTTCCTTTTATAAAGCCTGTCAATGGTTCCCCATGGCTTTCAGAGTAGAGTACTGGGCTGTAATGAACATCTTTTTCTACCTTTAAAAATAGTTGTTTCTGGTAATATTTTGAGAGATTCAGATATATTAATTTTAGGAATTGACCAGGGTAAACATTGACTAGCTTTTTCCTCTTCATGATTTATAGTGAACTTATTATACAACAAGTTGACAATGCACTGTAGAATTGTATGCCTGAAACCTATGTAATCCTTGCTAACAGATGTCACCCCAATAAGTCTAACAATAAAAATGAATTTTAAAAAATAATAAAATATATCTAAACATTGACATTGATAATGAAGCCCAGCCTCTTCTGTGAGGTGAAGGGACTGGTATAGAATAGTTGTTCTTAGCTGGACATTGGAATCATTTGGGAACTACTGCAAATTACAATGCCTGGGTCAGAGTCTTTGGAAGTAGGGTCTGAGTATCGGAATTTAAAGAGCTCCCCAGGTTATTCAAACATGTAGCCATTGTTGGGAATTACTATATTAAATTACCTCTAAGATCCCTATCATGTCAGATATTTTTTGATTCCCTAATTCTTGAGCTCTTTTATGTCAGGTGAATACTTCTTAGCCAGAACAAAGTATGATCTTTTTAGTTAGGTCGCGTTACAATCTCAGGGAGTTCCCTGGTGGTGTAGTGGCTAAGGCTTCGGCACTGTCAGTGCTGTGGTCTGGGTTTGATTCCCTGCCAGGGAACTACGCACATTAAAAAAAAAAGTTACAATCCCAGATCCAAATGGACACTTTTTTTTGGTGGCCACTATAACCCCAAACAAAATTCTCTTTTTCTCTGATTTCGAAAACACCTTCTCTAATTCATTAATTCTACAAATGTTTATTTAGCACTTACTATATGCCATAGGCCCCATTCTAGGCAATCGGGAAAGATACAGTGGTTAGCAGGTCAGACAAAACACCTGTTCTTATGGAATTTACACGAGGGCTGTCTGGAAAAAATCTAGCCATAAATGCTTCTATTTTTGTATATTACATGACTGGATACTTTCCAGACAGCCCTGGTATTTAGAAGCAGGTCCAAATGAATATGAATCTCTTCTTTATCTTATTTGGATCTCTTTCCTAAGCTTTCAACTATCATCTTCTGGGTATTCATCTCCACTTCATCCCAGGGGATCAACATAAATTCTGTTTTTATACTTGGTTATCTTTTATCTATTGTAAAACACTAAATCAGAAAAGCGGTAACTGTGAAGTGCAGCACGTAAAGGGTATTATGGTGTCTCCAAAGCAGGTTGCATTAGTATCCTTTTATAAGTAAAAAGATTATGGAATGTAGTCATTTGGATGCATATATTTTGCTCTATGTATTTAAAAGTAAGTCTCACTTTCTATTTGTAGTGGACATCTGTAGTTGCCATCACCATTCACTCACTCTCCTGTTAAATGTTGGGGAGAGATACTTATTCCCCATTTCTTCACGTAGGGAATTCTTCAGAGTAACACTGCTGTATCCGCTCTTCCCTTCATCCCAGGGTAGGAAGAGTGACTTACCTGATGGGTGAGGTTTGATACAGTGGCTGAGCATGTTGAACTCAGCTCCTGTTCTCTATTTTCATTGTCACTCACCAGTTTGCAAAGAGCATTCTCTGCTTCTCCATGCCGTACATCTGACAGGGGCTGGCCCCTGTGAAAGACGGCATGTCTATGGTAAGACACGTTTGTCTATGTCAGGAATTATCAAGGCCACTTGATTAACAGACCTATAACCATATAATAAAGGTGACATTTTGTGTCTTTGTACCTGGTCTTGGTTTTTCTCTCAATTGTTTCCAAGGGTGGTAGCGGTCAACTAATTAGTTGCAAGAAGCCTTAGCTTTTCTCAGACTCCAACCATAATTATACCCTAATTACCCTCTAGCGAACCACGTTCTCCAACTCATCGTTAGTTTGGTTAAATGGAATTGACTCCACATGAGACACACAATTAATTTTCCCAGGATATAATAATGAGTTTAAGGATATGACCCAATGAGATCCAATGAGCCACAGTGTTTTCCTCAGTGAGGAACACTTGATCTTATCTTTTGGGCCTACAGAGGGTGATAGAGCAGCAATGTCCACATTTTTGACTTCCCTGGGCCACCCTGGAGGAAGAATTGTCTCGAGTCACACATAAATTACACCAACACTAATGATAGCTGATCAGCTAAAAAAAAGTCACACAAAAAAATATCATAATGTTTTAAGAATTTGTGTTGGGCCACATTCAAAGCCATCCTGGGCAGGTTGGACATGTCTGGTGGAGGCGTTAGAACCACTGCTGCTATTTCTTTCCACCATGAAGTTGGAAGATGGAGAAAAGCAGTCCTGATAACATTGGTTGAGCTCAGGATTCAGCCAAGACTGATGTTAATTATGCCTCTGGACTTTTCATCCTAAGTGAAACAATAAATTATATTTTTGTTTAAGCTAGTTTGGGTTTAGTTTTATGCTACTTGCAATGGGTAAATGAGCATCTCTGTGTATTATCTTCACATTATTAGTTTTAATTGATTTTCGAAGCCCACAGATCACCTCTATAACTCACTTTAGATCCCAGAAGCTAGAGATGACTTTTGAACATATTAATTCACCACAAAGAAAGTAGTAAGATTGTCATGTCAAAATATTAATTATTTTAGGCACTTTTCATTACTTATTTTCTGTGTTTACTTACTAATTTTTTGGAAACAGATAATTTGATGTGGTACTTGACTCTACTAAGTCTTTAACCAAAAACTTTCAAAATGCAAACAGTTTATATATTATCCTTCTGATTAACTGGAGAAGAATAAATCTTTTCTTTAAAGTTATAATGATCATAATAAATCTCCTCAAGAAAACAATAAACTGTTGGGGGAAAGTTACTTTAGCTACTTAACCAAGATAAAAGACTGGAAATATTTTAATTGGAATTCTGGTGAAGGTGAAATATAACCAGAAGCATGTTGAGGTTTGGATGGGCAACAAGAAGGGAGAAGAGCCTTCTGGTAATGAGGAAGGAAGTTAGTAGAGGAAGAGGAAGAGTGAGCCATATTCATGGCATCTGAGGTGGAGACGTCCACAAAAATACGCGTATGTGTTCTCCCTTGCATTTTATAAAGTGTTATTGGGAAGTGGCTGTCCCTCCAGGGACTACATTTTTCAGCACCCTTTACATCTAGTTATGGTCATGTGATTAGTTTTCACCAATGAAATGTGAAGTAATATAGCTGATTATTGAGAATGTGGACCCAGTATTTTCACTTCTAACTATGTTTTTAAACATAACTGGAAATTTGAGATTCCGTGTGAAATCTTCTGGTTTGCACGTGTTGACTTACATTAAAAAAATATAAATAAACAAAGCCAAACAATTTTGCATGGTTAAATATGCTGGTGTGTTGAATTTGGCCCCTGGGCTGCCAGTTTCATAACTTTTGTCTGGAAGAACCAAGGAATCAGTCAGTCTAGCCGTCTGGTCTTAGTCATTAGGAGGCAAAATAACTTTTACACAAATGATGAGCTTCAAAGGAAGGAGGAATAAGACCTGTACAAAGTAGTTGCCAAGGTAACGTCTTGCTAATCAGAAAGGGACCACAATTGGGTTTTATGTAGACACAGTAGGAGAATGAAACATAATCTTTCTCTATTCTTTTCTGTTGAAGCTCAGTGAGGAAAGGGATGTGGATGCAGTCCAGCTGCCTGAGATTAGCAGGAAGGAATTCTTTTCCTTTTTGGAGAGACCCCAGTGAGACCTGATCACCAAGTAGCAGCATATGGAAGTTACACCATTAAATCTTCCAATTTGCTAAGAGCAAATCAATGAACTCTGATAGCTGCCGCCTTAAGCTAGCATCTAGGGAAATGTGGATAAGCTATTTGATACCTGAATTTTAGTGAAGGGAAGTTAAAACTTTTTCTTAAAGCAGGGGGAAAAATTGTTTTAAGCAATGAGAGAAGAGTGCTGAAGTTTTGTGAAAGAGAGTGGTTGTTTTAAATTGTATCTTTACCTAAATGTATTGGAAAACTATTAGTAATGAGTGTTTTGTTGTATATTTATACTAACATATTAGTAAGAAAAGCTTTTATGTTTTCTTTCATTTAATTGAAGATTTTTTATTGTGAAGACATTGTTCTAGGGTCTGCAAACTTAGGCAAGCTCTTTTCTCTGGGCAAGACCATACTCTGGAAGGTTTTCAGCACAATGAGATGGAAATTTTTGAACACCAAGAGACAGCTAGTTGCCTGAGGAGTTTTCTTCTCCCTTTAATCCTTATCAAATTTCCAGATATTACCTGCACTGCATTATGCTGCCTGAAGGTAGGCTTCTTTGATTGGATGAAAAACTCTGGGCCCACGAGGTGGCCTGACCAACTTTGTACTGGGGGCAAATAACAGGGTGTTGGCTATGACACAGTCAAGGCTCTTTTTCACTTAATAACTGATTTTGGACATCTTTTGGTAGAAATCTACCTCATCCTTTTTAATAACTGAGTAGACTCTTGGACATTTGGAGGTCTCTGAATATTGGTTGTTGTTTATGGTATATTCTGTTTTTGTTATGATAATATTGCAATAAATATTCTAGTGATTCATTTTTGCTTATAGGTAATATTGCAGTTTTGAAGGATAAATTTCTCTATGTGAAAATGAAGAGTCAAAGTATATATGGATTTGAAATTTCAATAGTTATTACCCAATTGCCCTATGATGGGATTATAACAATTTAAGATTCTATTACTAGTTTATGAAACTTCTAGTTTCCCTTTTAACTTACTATATATTATAAAATTTCTAATATTATCCAATCTAGTATGGAAAAAATAGTATTCACTGTTCCAGTTTGTTTTCCTTTTATTATGAGAGAACTGGAACACCTTTTTATGTTTTAAAGATACTTGCTTTTTAATTTTTTGGTGAAATAGCTCTTCATGTACTTTGCTGTTCTAAAAACTGTTGGATTTTTTATTAGATTAAAAGCTCTTCATATATTAAGCAATTTTAGCCTTTTGTCACATGAGCGTTGGTTTAAAAAAAACTAAATGTTCTAAGTAATCATAGTCTCAGCCTAAGGCACCTGTCTAGACAATGGCCACACACATCTAACTGCCCAGTGAAAACTGCATGAATCTCTGGCACAGAGCATAATCTCTGGCACATGCAAATCAATAAAGCATGACAAAGTCCTAAGACCATTCAGAGACAATTTCCTGAGTGTTTAGTGCAATGTCATGGATACAGGTGATGGCTGGAGGTGATGGGGTGAATGTGTGAGTGGGTGGGAAAGTCAGGGCTAGATCTGAGGTAGGATTAGTAAGAGTGATGTGTATGTGGGCATTTCAGGGCTAGACCTCTCACGGCAGGATTTCTTTTCGTTCTTATTCAAGGACAGTCATTTTGCCACGCTGCTTCTTGCTTGTGCATGGAGAACACTTAGTTTCCTGTGGATTCCCTTTATTGCCAGTGCCTTTCAGGGATAATGCTTTGCTTGTACTCGGAGAGATGCTTGTCTAGGCCAGCACCAGATTCTCTTGGGGATAAGAGGCAGATTTTCTTTTGAATATCCGGTGTGGTATTTATGACACTTTCCTTCATTTTGGGGCTCAGGCTGTCCTAAAGCTCTCCATTAAAGCTAATGGTAAATACCACAATTAGAGTTAATCCAATTTTCTTTCTTTGGTATTTATAAAAAGCAACACTTAAAAACCTTGAAATTTACTTAACTAACAACAAAAACATTTGCCTCATTAATTCCTTCCTGGAAATGGTTCTTTCTTCTCAAATAGGCCACTTTTCAGACTGGAAATCTCCCCAAATCCTCAAATAGCCCAGTGTTTTTCACGTGTGATTCCAGCAAATTGCTCTTTGCATAATGCCTTGGGACTCACTTAAGAACTAGATTTGTTACTGTATTTATTGACGTTTTAACATGATGTATTCAACTGCCTAAATAATTGCAATATGTATCAGAAAAAAGCAATAAAAATAATGAAAGTTACCTGAAATTTTTCATATCTCAACATTACAAGTCTTAATTTCCTGCCTGGAGCATGGTGAATGACTCATTTTTAAAGTTGTGTGTGTCTACTGGGAGTCTATGATGATGTATATAGATGGTTTATAGATCAGTAAAATCAATGAATATCACAGGTTGTCAAGATAAGAGGTGTCATTATAGAATAACGTGATCAGCTAAAAACACTAGATCTCAGACACCCAAATTGTAAGAAGAAAATGAGGACTTGAAAGAGGGAAGTAACTTGCTCAAAATCTTGTGGGGACCAAACAATTGAGCAATACTCTCCCTGTTCTAAGATCTTCTATTCTTACCCACACACTGCCCCATTTGCCCTTACTGTAGGCTTAGCCAGGCCAGGAGGTGGCTTTGCAGAGGCAGAGGGCTGTGAACTGGCCTTCAGGAGATGGGCTCTCTGGTTTTATCCTGGTATACCCACTCTGGGACAGGTCTGTGGAAGGTATTGTCATTCTTGGTGGCTTAGCATCTAGAGTGGCCAACCTGTGGACAGAGCAAGAAGTCCTTATAATTTGATTAAACAGAAAAATGCTTACTTGACTAAAAAGTACTTTTTTTTCTCCTGATAGAAACTGCTATTATTAGAGTCACTGTGTAAGGGATTATCATTGTAAAGATGCCCTTTAATTGGCTAAATACTCTTCTAACAGGGAGGGATAATGCATAATTAGAAAAATAAATATATAAGTTTTACATCCTTCCTCCCCCTATATCTAGTTTCATAAACCCACATTCATTTTTATGTCTTTAAGTCTTTGCTCTTGATCTAGAAAGACCTTCTCAGCCCAGATAAATGTCAATTTTCCCAGGCTCAAGATGTCATTAAAATGGTAGCAAGAGAGGAAATCCTTGAAATCTCCTCTGGAAGTTACAACAAGTTGAATAGCTATAATTCAACAAAGGATTTCCTTCGTACCATACAAACACAGCTGAGAGGTCCACTCATTGCACTGAAACACCTGAAGGTGTGAAATCTGCGTGAACTGGGGGTGAGGGAAAGGAGAAGTGCAGAGACAGGGGCTTTGGGATGCAGCTTGGAACTCACTGTGGTCCTGGAAGGGAAAAGGAGTGAAACAGCTGGAATGAGACAGTGGCGAATGTACCTTCTGTGGCCCCGAGCATTCATACCTGAAGAATCAGCATATAGTATGGCTGAATTTAACACTCAGGGCAGAGACCTTGGGGTAAAGACTGAATATGGAAGAGCATAAGCCCTCACTGCCCTCACTGCCACATAGAGAACAAAGACATGGATCCTGGCTGCCTCCTCTCACCCTCTCTGACCTCCCCTCCTTCACACCATTTCAGTATTTTTGCCTGGTCCAAAGAAACTGTAGCAGTGAGTGTCAGGTTAAAGAGCAGAATATCTTTAGCCCTGAGAACTGGGAAGACAGCTCCTGAGCAGCAATACACAGTTAAGGCTAACTCTGGTAACAGGGAAGGAATGGTAGTGGTGAGACAGCAGTAGCTGACAGTGCCATTACCCAGAGCCACAAATATACCAGCTGCCTTTCACAACACCCCCTTGCCTTCCTGGCTGAAGCCAGCGGGGCTACCCGGGGGAACTGAGACAAACACATGCTTTTGGCTGCAGGGGCAGCATTGAGGTTTCAAAGGCTCAGAGCCCCATAACCCACCACATCTTCCCATTGGTGGGTGGTGCACAGAAACCAAGGTAGCCACATCAAAGAGGAGAAGCCCACCTCACAGGAAACCACCCACTGTGAGAAGAAGGAATAATAAAAGGGAAAATGAAACACTGCAGCTCAAGGGAGAAAATAAAATGCTCCAGTGATATCTACTGGAAAACAAAAGAAAGGCCTCTTCATATCTACCTACTAGAATCCACTCATGTAGATGCCCAGAAAGAGAAAAAAATTCAATAATTAATATAAATAAGCAAGCTAACAAGGCTGCTTATTTATGAAAATGAATACAATGAAAAAATCTCCAGAAAATGAACTTAAAGACATGGAAATATGTGACTCAAATGACAGAGAATTCAAGATTGCAGTTCTGAAAAAACTCAATGAGATGCAAGAAAACTCAGGTAGGTAGTTTAATGAACTCAGAAATAAAATCAATAAACAAAATGACTATTTTACCAAACAGATGGAAATTAAAAAAAAAAAGAACCAAATAGAAATTCTAGAGATGAGGAACTCAATAAAAGACATGAAAAGTGAAATAGCTAGCTTAGGAAACAGAGCTGACTCAATCGAGGAAAGAATTAGTGATATTGAAGACAAAAATATGGAAACAACACAGATGGAAGACAGACTTGAGAGTTAATAAAATGAAAGAACTCTAAGAGCTATCTGTATCAGAAAGAGCAACATAAGAATAATGGGCATACTAGAAGGAAAAGAGAGTGAGAAAGGCACAGAGAATCTAGTTAAAGGAATAGTCAATGAGAACTTCCTAAACCTATGGAAAAAACTGGATCCCTGGGAGTTCTCTGGTGGTGTAGTTGCTTAAGGCTCCGGTGCTATCAGCGCTGTGCCCTGGGTTCGATTCCCATCCAGAGAGCTACCCACATAAAAATAAACAAACAAACAAACAAACAAACAACTGGATCCTTGAATCCAAGAAACAAACAGAACACCTAAGTACCTAAATCCTAATAGACTGTCTCCAAGGCACATTATATTGAAGCTGTGAAAGATCAATGACAAAGAAAGAATTCTTAAAGTAGACAGGGAAAAGAAAACTGTAACCAATAAAGGAAAGCCCATTAGATTATCATCAGATTTCTTAGCAGAAATACCACAAACCAGGAAGTAATGGAATCAGGTATTCAAACTATTGAGAGAAATTACCAGTCGAGAATAATTTATTCTGCAAAGTTATCCTTTAGCTATGAAGGAGGAATAAAGACTTTTTCAGATGCACAAAAGCTGAGGGAATTCTCCAGCACAAAGTGCAGGTTACAGGAAATACTGAAGGAGGCTATTCAACCTGAAACAAATAGCCAAATTAAACAGGGATAACTTGGGACAACAAAAACACAAAACCAAAGGAAGTAAAGGTCTGAATTTCCAAAGGGGAATGGAGAGAAGAAGCACGCTGAAGAAAAAAATATATGTGAAACTTTCTTTTATGTAAACTTAATGGTAACCACTCAAAAAAAATTATCCAGAACTGAGATACATAATATAAAAAAGGGGAAACAGGCAAAAATAATAGAGCACCACCAAACTAAAATAACAGACAGAAACAAAAAAGCAAAGAAGATACTGAGCTACCAGAAAAGATAAAATAGTTATAGGAAATCCTCATATATCAATAATCACCCTAAATGTAAATGAACTGGACTTATCAATAAGAAGGCACTGAGTAGTAAATTGGATCAAAAACCAAAACCCAACTATATTCTGCCTCCAAAAGATACATCTCAGCGATAAGCACAAGTATAAACTCAAAGTGAAAGGGTGTAAAATGATACTTTAAGCAAATGATACCCAGAGAAAAGAGGGTATAGCCATACTTATATCTGATGAAACAGACTTCAGGATAAAAAAGGTAACAGGAGACAAAGATGGACACTTTATAGTAATAAAGGGAACACTACAACAAGAAGACATGACACTTATTAATATATATGCCCCCAACCAGAAGGTACCAAAATTTACAAAGCAATTATTAACCAAAATAAAGGGAGAAACTGACAAAAAAAGAATTATCATAATGGACCTAAATACTCCATTGATAGCCATGGATAGATCATACTAACATAAAATCAATAAGGAAATATCAATTTTAAATGCTACACTATAGCAAATAAATATAATTGACATTTGAAGAACACTTCATCCTAGAACACAAGACTATATGTTCTTTTCTAGTGCACATGGAACATTCTCAAGGAGAGACCATATGCTGGGCCACAAAACTAGCATCAGCAAATTTAAGAAGATTGAAATTGTACCATATTCTCCAACCACAAAGCTTTGAAATTGGAGATCAACTGCAAAAAGAAAACAGGAAAAACTATATATATGTGGAGATAAAACAATATTCTCTTAAACAGTGACTGGATCAAAGAAGAAATAAAAAAAAGATAAAAAAACACAAGAAACAAATGAGAATGTGAACATATTGTATCAAAATTATTGGGCAGCAGAGAAAGCAGTATTAAGAGAGAAATTTATATCACTACAGGCCCATCTCAAGAAACAAGAAAAATCCCAAGTAAACAACCTATATTATATCTTAAAGAACTAGAGAAAGAGGAACAAATGAAACCCAAAGTCAGCAGAAGGAAGGAAATAATAAAATTTAGAGCAGAACTAAATGAAATAGAAAAACAACAGCAATAACAACAAAAATATAGGGAAAATTAGTGCAACAAAGAGCTAGTTCTTCAAATAGATTAATGAAATTGACAACCTGTTGGCTAGACTCATTAAGGTAAAAAGAGAAAAGACACAAATAATCAAAATAAGAAATGAAAGAGGAAAAATTACGATAGACATCACAGAAATGCAAAAGAGCATGCAAAAATACTGTGAAGGACTATATGGTATCAAAGTCAATGATGTAGAAATGGACAAGTTTTTAGTAACACATAGCCTTCCTAGACTGAATCAAGAAGTGGAAAATCTGAATAGACAGATGTACAATAAGGAAATTGAAATAATCATCTAAAACCTCACCGAAAGTGAAAGTCCAGAATCAGATGGGTTCATTAGTGAATTCTACCAAACATACAAAGGGGATTTAATACCTGCCCTCCTTAAATTCAGAAGAGGCAATACTTCCTAACTCATTTTACAAGGCCAACATTATCCTCATCCAAAAACTTGGTGAGGACAACACAAGAAAAGAAATCTACAAACCTATATCTTTGATAAATGCAGACACAAAAATTCTAAACAAAATACTAGCAAATAGAATACAACAATACATTAAAAATATTATACATCAGGGTCAAATTAAATTCATTCCAGGGGCACAAGGATGGTTAAACATATGCAAATTGATCAATATGATAAACCACATAAAATAAAAGATATAAACTATATGATTATATAAATTGATACAGCAAAAGCATTTGATAAGATACAACATCCATTTATGATCAAAATACTTAATAAAATGGATATAGAAGAAAAATACCTCAATATAATAAAGGCTATACATGACAAACCCTCAGCTAATGTTATACTGAAAGGTGGAAAATGGAAAACTTTTTTCCTAAAATCAGTAACAAGACAGGGATGTCCCCTGTCACCACTGTTATTCAACATAGTATTGGAAGAGCAACCAGGCAAGAGAAAAAAAATGGCATCTAAATTGGGAATGAAGAAGTCAAATTGTCCCTTTTTGCAGATGACACAATTTTTTATATAGAAAACCCTAAAGACTCCACTGAAAAACTTTAGAAACAATAAACAAATACAGTAAGTTTGCAAGATACAAAATCTATGTGCAGAAATCATGCATTCTTATATATTAACAATGAAACTTCAGAAAAAGAAATTAACACAAAAACAATACCTTTTGCAATCACAACTAAAAGAACAAAATACCTAGCAATAAACTTAACAAAGGATATGACGGACTTATACACTGAAAACTATATGACACTATTAAAAGAAATTGAGGAAGATAAAAAAGAAATGGAAAGATATTCTGTGTTTATGGATTGGAGGAATCAACGTAGTTAAAATGGCTGTATTACCCAAAGCAATATTCAGATTTAATGCAATCCCCATCAAAATCTCATTGATGTTCTCTCAAGAAATAGATAAAAAATTTAGATTTGTACAGAATCACAAAAGACCCTGGATAGCCAAAGCAATACTATGAAAAAAGAACAAGACTGGAGTCATTACATTCCCTGACATCAATTTATACTACAAAGCAATAATAAACAAAACACCATGGTATTGGGAGAAAAACAGGCACATGGACCAATGGAATAGATTTGAAAACCCAGAAATAAACCCACATATACATGGGTAGATAGTTTTCGACAGAGTAGTCAAAAACACATTGGAGAAAAGAAATCCTCTTCAATAAATGATACTGGGAAAATTGGAAAGCCAACATGCAAAATAATATATCTAGACTGTAATCTGTCCCCATATACCAAAATTAAAATGGATCAAAGACCTAAACATAAGACCTGACGCAATAAATTGCATAAAAGAAAATATTGCTATTAGACTCATGGAACTTGGGTTCAGGGAGGAATTTATGACCTCAAAGACAAGTGAAGTAAAAGCAAAAGTAAATGAATGGGACTATGCCTAACTAAAAAGGCTCTGCACAGCAAAAGAAACCATCAACACATCAAGGAGGCAATCAGCCAAATGAAATAGATATTTGCAAACAATACCTCCCATAAGGGGCTAATTTCCAAAATATATAAAGAACTCATACAACTCAACAAAAATACAAACAATCCAATTAAAAAATGGGCTGAGGACCTGAACACTTTTCCCAAAAAGACATACAAATGGCAAACAAATGAAACAATGCTCACTTCACCAGCAATCAGGGAAATGCAAGTTCAAACCACAGTGAGATACCACCTCACACCTGTTAGAATGGCTATCAACAAGACAAATAGTAAGTGTTGGAAAGACTGCGGAGAAAAAGGAACCCTTGTACACTGCTGGTGGGAACGTAAGTTGGTACAGCCACTATAAAAAGAGTATGCAGGTTTCTCAAAAAATTAAGAATAGGAGTTCCCTGGTGGTGTAGTGGCTTAAGGCTTCTGCACTGGCACTGTCAACGCTGCAGCCTGAGTTCGATTCCCAGCCAGGGAACTACCCACATACAAAAAAAAAATTAAGAATAGAATTACCATAGGACCCACAATCCCTCTTCTGGGTATCTACCCCCAAAATCTGAAAACTTTTTTCTACAAATATATGTGTATCCCGATGTCCATTGCCACATTATTCACGTGGCCAAGACATGGAAACAACCAAAATGTCCTTCAGTAGATGACTGGATACAGAAGCTGTGGTACATATACACAATGGAGTATTACTCAGCTATAAGAAAAGATGAAATACTGCCATGTGCGACAACATGGATGCATCTTGAGATCATCATGCTAAGTGAAGTAAGTCAGAAAAAGTCAAGAACCATATGACTTTATTCATATGGGATATAAAACTGAAAGCAAGAAAAGAATAAGACAAAAAAAAACACACAAAAATGCATAGACACAGACTAAAGTTTAGTGGTTACCACAAGGTAAGAGGGTATGAGGGGTGTCAAATATTATGGTGATGGAAGGAGAACTGACTCTGGGTAGTGGGCACACAATGCAATATATGGATGATGTATTATAGAATTGCACACTTGAAATATGAATAATTTTACTAACCAATGTCACCTCAATAGTTAAAAAAAAAATTAAGGCTCAGATCAAATACCACTTTTTTCTATGATTTTCTTGATGTTTCCTCCCAAGTAAAAAATAACACCATATATACACCTGTAAAATTCACTTGCAATTAACAATTTTAACAACATGCCTACAAAAGGATAAAGGAGGATTGGGGGTCAGAGAGAAACAAGGGCAGGAAAATTAAAGCCTACCACTCACTCTCGTACAGGTGCTAGAAGAGGACTACAAATATGGTCCTAAGCTTCTGGAAGCTAAAGCAAAAATGGAACACAATGCATTATAGTATTTTTCCAGTATCCATAAGACAAAAGTAAATGTGCTGTCCTGAGAAAGCTCTTCCTGAATCTGAGATCTGAGAGGAACTTCTCCATGGGGTCCTTAGAAAATGAGCACAGTGTGTTGTTGTGGAGGACACTCCCAACATTCCTACTTTGTGTGCCTATTTCATTTCTTTTGGCACTTTTAAAAATGTTGCTCAATCTAGGCAGATGATGGGACACAAATGTTCAGCTGAGAAGAAGAAATTCCACTGAGGTTTGAAAACAAGACTGTCGGTCCTGTTGTTTTAGTTCTTCATAGATTAAAAAAACAAACAAACTGAATTATCCTTCTGTGTACATGAATAGTAAATTTGTGGATATCTAAAGTAATAAATGGGCTGTTTGTCTTATAAATAAACTTCCATAAAGTATTTATTATACGTATATTTGATAAGCAGTATATGACGGAGAGAGTTCAAGGTTGCATTTTTTTTCAGCAGGAACCAAGAGTACAGATAACTCTCAGCCAACTGAGGACATAACTGTATGGTTTGTCAATCATTCTATCAGAATGTAACCATAATGTGGCACTTACCACTTTGTTTTGTAGGGCTCTGTGTCCCTGACATAACTGCATAAGGGCTGGAACTATTTTTTGTCTTTGCATCTTTAGCCCCTTTGAAACATAGCATTTCCATAACAGAATTAATTGAATTGAATCAACTTAAAAGCTTCCCATTAGTATCCAAAGCTACTTGGCAAAAATAAGAGCCCTGAAGAGACAAAGGCAGGGAGCATAGGATAAACTTTGAAGGAAGTGAAAAGGCAAACAGGCAGGAAAGAGTGGGAACTTGGAGTATAGTTTGAGAAGGCAAGTTCAGGTTGGATGTTCCAGTGAAGGGTGGTGAGTGGAACCTTACATGTAGAGCAGACAGCATTAGAACATCAGGAGATTAAAATGAGGGGCCTAAAAGGTGTTCTAAGCAATTGGGGTTGAGTGGTATGGGAATGACTAGAAACAACCTTTACCCATTGGGCCAGCTATTGTCTGTTGTTAGTCCTATGCCCATCCGTATTTCCCCTCCTCTGAATTGCAGGCTGCTGTAAACCATTCTAGACTCCCTTAGTTGCTGGATTCTCAATAGGGTTTGTTAATGGGAGCACTTCTAGGAGATTGGAAAGAGGTAAGAAGGTAAAGCCATTCATTTGTCTGTGCAAGTGGTAGCCATGGGTGACTAGGGCTCCAATAGCTTTGGTAGTGGTTCTGGTATCATCAATAGGAGCTTGGGTGCCTGGGTTCCTGCTAAGCAGCTCTGATCAATAGCCTCTATGATGGCCTCCAGTATTCCTTGCTTCTTGGTTTTTCTGGCTTTGTGTAATCCTCTCCCCTTGATTAACTTGCTGCTAAGTAATAGAATATAACAATGTTGAGAAGTGCCACTTTTGGGATTGGTTACCAAAGATTTTGACTACTGTCTTGCTAGTAGACTCTCTCTATGCCGCTATGGCCTTCTTGGCTTGCTTACTTCGATGATGCAAGCCTCCATGTTCATGGGACCCACGTGGCAAGGAACTGAGGGTGAAGCAGGTAATGAATACAGTGGTAGAGTCACCAGTTCCAATATCGGCAGCAAGTGTGTGCTGGTGGGCTGTGGGGAGCCCCACAGTGACCCTTTTCTTCTCCAGCTATACAGAACAATGGCAACTGCAGTTGCTGATTTCTAGGTAGTGCCACCGTCCTTCTAGACTGAGTTTTCAACACCTTTGTCAGTCTTTTCCTATTTTAAATCCTCTCTCTCTGAAATATCTCAATGGTGACTGAGACATCCACATAGCTATTTTTCCTGGGAAGGAGATACAGGGGACCGTCACATTATTCTAAATGTAGTCATGTCTTTTTAGATGTTAAAAAAATGTGATGCACCTTTTGGTTTGTTTTTTGAAAAGTGAATAGAGGTTTGCTTCTCTGAAGGTCTTGGTTTTTGGGAAGGTCAACTTCAAAAGGCAGAGTCACCTGTACCTTCTTTCCGGGGTGTAGTTAGTTCCTGCCCACTTGCAGGCAGTAAAGGCAATGCATAAGGAATTCTGAAGGACACACATGGCTTCTTCTCCATTTTCATGTGGGCTCTATGGAAGTACAATCACTGTATTCTCCCTTTAACTAGAATAAAATGATATGGCTTGTGTATGAGGGCAAACTCTTAACTCAGAAGGTGAATGACTACATCAAGACCATGTCCCTTGGAGACCGTAAAACTAGAAAGAAACCTGCATATCAGGCCAGAGCAGCCCTTGATGAGGTTCAAAAGAGAGGTGGCAAACTCAAACTATATTGCAAAAAAACCAGAGGCAGCAAAAGCTGTACTTTGAGAACAAAGGGAGAGAAAAAGACTAGTCAAAGGGGCCATATCTACCCCCACACAGAAGGCCCAGTGAAGAAAATGAGCTACACTTCTCCCACTCGTTGACTCTAGGGGTAAGAGACATTCAGGAAAACCACAGGGGAAGAAAATTAGATAGTTTTTCTGAAGCCAGAAAAATGAACTAAGACATGCTTTTGCTATATGGCTTAAAGTGAGGACAAAGGCAAAACACCAATGTATACTTGGCATCGGAAGAAAGCCTTTTTATCCAAAGATCTCAAACCAGTTTGAGTCTATTAATTGACTTCCGGGACACTGAAATTATTACTCTTTCATTTTTGTGCTGCATTTTATTCTAAAATTTGGTAAGCACTTTACAACCCAAGCACATTGATTATTCCCCAAATAACCTGATAATGTACAGTATGGCCATTCCTGTTTGACATAAGTGGAAACTGACCCTCAGAGAAATCAGGTAACATATTGAGGGTCAGGGGAGGATAGAAGATCAGAAGTGAATATATAAACACTGAATAGGTCGTGTGGAGCTCTGCGGAGACAACTTAGTCTCTTCTATGGCTAGCTCTTCATGACATCTGTAATAGGCAGAATAATGCCACCCCCTAAAAAAAGATGCCCATGTTCTAATCCCCAGAACTTATGAATATATTACATGGCAAAAGGGACTTTGCAGATGAGATTAAGTTAAGGATCTTGAGATGGGGAGGTTATCCTGTATAATCTGGGTGGGCCCAATATAATCACAAAGGTCTTTGTAAAGGAAAGAGGAAGGTAGGAGAGTCCAAGGAGTTGTAGTGATGGAAGCAGAGTTGGAGTGATGCAAGGCCATGAGCCAAGGACTGTGGGCAGCTTCTAGATGCTGGAAGGGAAGAAACATGTTTTCCTCTTCTAGCACCTTTTGACAACCCAGTTTAGTCTTCGACTTCCAGAACTGTAAGATAATAATTTTGTAGTCATTTGTTATAGCAGCAATCGGAGACTAATACAGCATCATTGAGGAGTGGTGATCTGGATGATTGCCTGACACTAGAAACCTAAAATCTTATTTTCTGCATTACTTGTGTAACAGAATTAAAGAATATCTTTTTGGGTCAAGAATTACATAGGTATTCATTCATGACAGTAATGGATTTAGTCACTTGAAGGAAAAGAATAATGGCGGTAACCACAGTGCTGTGCCAAGTGCTGTGCCAAGTGCTGTGTCAGGGTTTGATGTGCCTTCTCTCAGTTTCTTACAACAGCTCTCTGAGCTAATAATTATTCTTGTGTTACAGAGGAGAAACTGAGTCTGAGAGAGTCATGCTGCTAATGAGGAAGGTGGCATTTGCACCCCACTATATACAACTCTGAACCACTACTTAAAATGGCTTTTCTAGAGATTTCTTAATTCACTGAAGGGAAAGAATGAGTCACGTGTGAAAGCAGACTGTGACAGAAAGGTGAAGACAGACCTCTGTCTGGTGTTGAGAAGGTGTGATGACTCTTTCTCAGCCAAGAGAAAGGCGAGGAACAACTTCTTCCCTTGTTTTTTTTCTGCTACTCTGGCCAACCACTGTATGAAGTACCTAGCATCAGAGGGCAACACCTTTCCCTCGCTCTTCTTTGCCAAGACTGACACCTCAATTAAAAGCAAGCAAGCAATTTTACATTGCAGAATGAATGTCTTTCCACCAGAAACAACTACAAGGAGGCAGAGTGTTAGTTTGAAATCTTGTGAACTTCCCTGGTGAAATTTGAAATTCATCGCCATATGTGGAGAGTAAGGAGAGAATGAGGAAAGAAGCAGACCAGACCATTCCAGATTGGAAGATGGCAGGTTTAATAATTGAGGAAATTTACATACAAGACTTGTCTTGGGTGGCTGCAAGATGAGTGGATTTGTACACTTGCCCACCAGAATCTTAAAAGTTTGTATAGAGGCCTTAACTGGGTTCAGTCACATATACCATCCAGATAGTATCAACAACATATTGCTTTTCCAGGCTCTGTCCTTGAAAATGGCTCTGGCCGTGAGAATGGTGGGCAGAATGCACATTGCAAGGGCAGGGAGGTGGTGAGGAGCCTTTGATTGTCCGGGTCCAGTTCTTGGGTCAACCAGTCATTATATCCTCTTGATGACCAACTTCTACCTAGAGGCCCTGGGGCTTCAGCTTATGTGTGGGAAGAGGGCTTCAATGATTAGGGTAGGAGGATTTGAAATGAGAGGACCACAGCCTTAATGAGATGCAGCTGGAATTAGCACAACCAAGTTTGATATCATTTAGAACTGAAATAATTCAAAATAGAATCACTATTGTAAAATAGACATTTATAATAATTTCTACTTCATAGGGCAGTTGTGTGGATTAATTAATAAACCTAAAGTGCTTTGAATGATACTGTAAAGTGTAGCTGTATCCACTGCAACTACTCCTGCTAATACCCATGTCGCTAAGATTATCGCCGTGCTGATTGCTACCACCACTGCTGTTACTCCCTCGATCACTGCTATGATTACTACCCTATTGCAGTTACTCCTACCACTATTACCTTGACTATCTCTGCTACCATCTCTATTATTTCAACTACTGCCATTACTGCTGTAATTACTGCTACTGTTACTATAATAATTACTATGATCCCTAAAACTACCACTGTTGTCAATGTCCAGGCATAACAAATGCTTCCATTATAAGCAATATGCAATATAGACTTCCATATCTTCAAAAAGGGGTTTTCTAGAGCAAACCCTTAGATTATCCTGGGTTTGTCTGGTTCTTTTCTTTGAGCTGTTGTCATCTTTTTGCTATTGCTCAGACTTGGACAA
The DNA here is from genome assembly GCA_004026885.1 of Lyroderma lyra. Taxonomy (NCBI): domain Eukaryota; kingdom Metazoa; phylum Chordata; class Mammalia; order Chiroptera; family Megadermatidae; genus Lyroderma; species Lyroderma lyra. The sequence goes on from PVJL010001553.1 coordinate 189,056, forward strand.
AGTGGCTGTTATTGCCCCGAGCTGTCTGAGGTAGCAACTCTGCTTGCTTCACTAATCCTTGTCAGTGACAAACGTTCCACAAATCCATTCCCAATGGCCCTTTGAAGTGGACAAACAACTCTATAGCCATGAAATATCATGTTTTAAATAAAACGCACTGTGTCAAATGTCATAAACAGCTCAGCTCTGGGGCTGCTGATTTCAGGCTGATTCAGATAGTTGAGGAATAATAGTAAGAACTAACCTTTATCAAGTGCTTATCAGGTTTTATCAAGTGCTTTTTGAAGCACTAAACACAGATTGACTTATTTAACCCTTCACAAAACTTTATGAGGTGGTTTAGACTATTAGTCACATTTTATAAATGAGAACACTGAGGCACAGAGAAGTTCAGACGCGTGTTTAAGGTAACAGTTAAGTGGGAATTAGAAGAGGCAGTCTAACTCCATGGGAGATGCTACGGGCTACCACAGACAGACAGACTGGCTTCACTATTCACAGCATTCAATCAAAGGAGATCAAGGCCTAGCAAAGACAGCTACCCATTGTACGTGCTCAGTAAATGCTAGACCAGTGGATGAATGAAAAAATAAAGAGTGAAAGAATGAGAGTAGCCTAGCATGTTATTTGTGTGAGTGAAGAAAGGAGGAGGCATTATGAGTGTTCTAAGCTAAAGGACAGCTCTGTCATCAGAAGGAACAAATTGGAAAGGGAGTACAGAGGAGGTATGTGTGGAGACCTGCTTTGCTGGATATATAGGAAATTTGTCACTAGGTTTTCAGATGCCAAGGAGTTTCCTGGGCTTCCTGGGCCTGCTGGTGGCTGGGCAAGCACAAGACAGTTCAGTGGTGGGAGGTGTGAGACAGGAGGCGGAAGGCAGGAGGTGTCTGAACAGCTGGCCTTTCCTAAGACCTGCCTTGTAACTGCATGGTATGTTTCCATCCTTTATCACCTTACTCTGATGTGGAAAGTTTGTTTGTTTGTTTGTTTTCTTCTCTTAAGTATTAAAAATTATGTATCACAGAATTTTAGTGCTGGAAAACTCCTTATGAAGATCAAGCACTCTTAGTTTACTGATTAGGAAACTGAGTCCCAAAGGGATCAAGTGACTTGACAAGGCCACAGAAGTATGCAAGTTCCCCTGATTGTCCAGGCACTAAACCATGCCTTTAATCATGGTATATTCACTTGTCCACCCTGATCTGGTGACAATCCCTGTGCTAACTTAAATGCCTTCGTGTTTTGGATGAAAAGTCTGGCCTGAGCCAGGGCCACAGGCACACTTTGCCTTTCATAACACTGCATACAGCAAAGATCTAATTAGCTAATTAGTCAACACTGTATTCCCTTGAGGCAAGGTCATACAACTTTCATCTTTAAGATGGACAAACTAAGATAGTTTGCATTTTCCTTCATTTAATATTTAAAATCTCTTTATAAGAGGAAGCAGCCCCAAAGAATTCTATTTGCACTTATATTAATATCACTTAATTAAAAACATTTTTCAGCATTATAACAAATAGAACTAACTACCTTAGTTGTAATATATGTTCTCTTGGCAGTAAAATTTTGTCTCTTTACATAGTTAACAAATGGGAGCATCATAAGATCATAATAAATTATTTAGAGGATATTTACTTTTAATTATTATTTTCTCAATAAATTCTAAAATTCAATTCCAAGGAAACTAAGATGACTTCATTACATGCAAATGTTTTACACTGAACTCATTTTGGCTTTCTGGAATTGACTACATTACTTTATTAAAATTTTTTTTGCCTTTAATAAGAGAGAAAGGAGGAGACCACTGTGTCATTTAATCATTCTCTTTGTCCTGCCTAGTATGTTCACGTCTCCATAATTATCCTTTCCCATAGTTGGTCCTCCAGAATAGAAAATACCAAATCTCCTCTCCAAGTCTTCGCTTTAATTATTACGCCTATTTGACATAAAATGGTGATTAAAGTAACATATTTAGAACCAATTTGATATGACAATAAAAATTTCTTGTCAAATTCTGATGGATGACTTAGATATATGTATATAACCTGTTACTGACTTTCCCTACTTTGATAATTCAGCACTACTTGTCTTTGGGTTTTCTCTAGCTCAAAATGGGGGGAAAGCTGTTCTTATTAGTATTCTTAACAAATACTTTTATTTGTAAGTGACTATTTGGTACAAGTCACATAGATTCTGTAGTATTTTAATCTAGGTAAGTAATCTAGTTCTAATTCCTTTCAATTGTAGATGGACACACACATTTTTGCTGGTTCATGTCTGTGATTCATCCTGACCCCAAGATTTTCTCTATTTCCTTTCCCTTTTATATTTCTCTCTTCTATTATTCCTTTATTTGATTCTCGTGAGATTGATATGATTTAGCACAGAAAATGAAATTCAGGTGTCCAGTTCGAAGCCCCTTTCTTCCTTTGTAGAGCTCAAGCAGAAAAAATTGTAGCTCTAGGAATGTCTTCCTTTTATTTGTGACTCCAGTCAGGAGCCAATAATTATTTTTCCATTTTATAGATGGAGATATTAAGACATAAAGAGAGTAAGACTTGCTCCAGGTTATATAGTGAATCAAGATTGCAGCCAGGAGTAACACAACATAGAATAAAAGTCAGTTAAAAATAAACTCATTGCCCCAAACATAGTATTGTCTGAAAATGCTAGTATAAAACTGAAGGAGGGTTTAAGTAAAGTTGTGGATGATAAAACCTTAATAAGAACTTCAGGACATTTAGGGAGTTGCTTCTAAGCGTGTGTGGCCATGATTATGGAGGAAGTCGCAACTGGTTTTTACAAAATGCCTCTTGATACTACTGTCAGACCGTCTAAGCCAGTATGACAATTCTTATTTTGTGTTTCTCAAAGCCTCTTTTGGTGTTTTATCTACTGGAGCATTCATTTGAGACAAACAGCTTATGTACTCTTTCTAGCCAAGCAGAAGCCAGAATGAATGAGAAAATTGCCTAAGAAAATCTGTCTTCCAGATTTACCCCTATGAAACTGGCTGGAGAGTCACTGTTCTCCTGACAGAGCCATCTGCAGGCGCCACCAATCCTTGTCAACTGCCTGGCTTGTCATGGGGATGGGGGCAGCTGCTGCTTCCTCTTCTTCAAAGTAAAAACTACAAATAAATATATTTAAAAAGTGTGTCCATCCTAGTTCATCTTCCCAGCTGTTTCCCTGGTGGAATTAGATTAACTTTGTAAATGAAGTGTTTTCTGAACCTCATTGAAATCCAGATTTGTTTAGTCAGTGGCTTCATTTATTTGTTTTTATTTACCTATATTATTTACATTTTTTCTTATTTTTATGAACATTTACTATATACCAGGTACTATGCAAAAAGCTTTATATACTGTCTTAGTCAGTTTGGGTTGTTGTAACAAGATACCATGGACTAGGTGGCTTAAACAACAGAATTTTTTTTTCTCACGGCACTGGAAGATGTAAGGTCCAAGATGAAGGTGCCAGCAGATTCTGTGTTTGGTGATGGCCCTCTTCCCTGCTTGCTGACAACAGTCTTCTCATTGTATTCTCACATAGTGGAGACAGTGAGCCCTAGTCTCTTATCTCCCTATGAGGACACTAATTTCATCATGGAGGCTCCACTCTCATGACCTCATCTGAACCTAATTACCCATGCCCCGAAGGTCCCAACTCCTAATATCCCATGGGGTTAGGGTTTTGATATGAATTGAATTTGGGGGATATACAAACGTGCGGTCCATAATACATATAATATCTCATTTAATCTCAAAACAGCCCTCCAAAATGAATGTTACTACCTATGGATGGCAATACCTGGTTTAAATGACTTGCCAAGGTCACCCAGCTAAGTATCCTAGTCAGGTCTGACTGACTCCAGGGCCTATGTTCCTGATGAGGAAGTGCCATGACCCCAACAGGGTACTTTATTTAATATAATCTTGTGAAGTTGAACCTTTTCAGTGGTCCTTGCAGATGCACCACCTTGAAGATGGGTTCTTGAAGGGCCACTGGCACTTACAGTGTTTGTAGACTTCCTAAGAACTGGTTATAATGACTCAGGCTTTCTGTGAGCTCAGTTTTCATGTGCCCAATGTGTCTTCAGTGTGTATTGATCTGGCCCCAGACCTCCTGGTTTGTGTGTGTGCATGTGTGCATGTATGTATGTGTGCATGGTCTCTGGCTTAGAAAGTCAGCAATTACTAGTGTTTCCCTCATATCTTTCTTAGGAAGACTTCTTAGTGTTCCTTTATTTAAAGGTCAAGTTGAGTATGGTGGTTCTCTCAGAGATCCTTTCCTCTTAGTTCCACAAAGACAAGTGGAATATTTAAGAAAACAAAGGGAAAACCAGCACCAATCCCCAAGCACCTATACACATGCACCCAAAGAATACATGCAACATAGATAGAGATGAATTTTCACAGCACAGACTGATTATCTAAAGCATGGTAGACTAATAGTTTCTTGTTGGCACTGCTAAGACTTAGTTCTGAGCCTTTAATTCTGCATTAAAGCCCATGGTCATCCCCTTTGGCCCTAGTTAGGTTCATCTTCATCTGTACAGTCACTCTGCTTCCTAGGCAAGTCTTCCCTAAATGCAGAAGGCTTTTCATTCTGTGGTTCCCCAGTCCCTTCTTGGAATATATATATAGCCTATCTGGTGCTCTGATCTTGCCTTTTCTTGTTTACTTACCCTCCATTGGCAGTTTTCAGTGACCTTCAGCTTCTTTATTCACTGAGTTAGGTCAGTGGCTAGGATTACTTTTTCTTAAACTTCTGGATCCTCTGTGGTTGAAATATTTGTCCTGGGAGCCTCCTGCCAGGATAGGCAAAGCTTGCTTTTGTTCCAGTTTCACAACTTTGCATCTCTTGTTGGAATTCTTACTATGTTTCTACTTTGGTCTTAAGGGATAGTTCTTGTGCTCATTTGCAGGGCGGGGATTCTTGAATGAGCTCTACCATGTTATCAATCATCCTACTTCTCTAGTTACTCTTGGGGATTCACCCAATCAGAGGAATGGCTAACAATAGAAAAATATCTCACACGTGGAGTGGCGATAATAAACATACTAGAGAAAGAGCATTCATTTTCAGTTTGCCTTTCTCATATTGTTATACGATGTAAAATAGGAACCTTGAATACTAATGAGCTTTTGGAAAACATACATTTTTCCCTTAGGTTGTCTCATATTTCATGCCTCAGTCTCAGATTCATGGAACCTTAGAATGATGGATATCAGTTATGATGTTTTAGGCTGAAAATAACAGAAATCAACTCTGGCTCTAAAGCAAAGAAGGGACATATAGAAAGCATAGTGGAGGTTGGGAGATCATGTTCAAAAATAAATGTGAACCAGAAAATCAAGAAGCAGGAGACTCTGGCCATGCCAGTGCTGTGGTCATGCTGCTGCTGAGAGTACATTTCACTAACTCTTGATCTTTGCTTCATTTGCTCATAATTGAGGAGAGTGTGAGCATCGGACAGGCTGAGCCTTGCCTGTGTGCCAGCATTGCCTGCAAGGGTGTGGGAAGAGGAAGGATTGAGGTCTGTAGCCTCCTCTGTGAAATATTGTGGGAACCCATTAACACTAGGCTCTAGGAGAAAGGTAGGTATTTTTCAGAACCAGGAAGGAGGCAGGTGGGATGCTACATTGCCTTACAACAAACGAACAAACAGACAGACAGACAAAAAAGATGAAGGGCTACAATAAGAAAAAAAATTCCCATGGCTAGTCCCATTTATTTCCTCAATGCTGTTATTTTTGAATCTCAATTAATATTCTTAACATGGCCCTTAATCTCTATAGCCCTTCCTTTTGTTTGTTTTTTTTTCTTAAACACACACTTTTTAGGTTATCAATTGCCTTAATACTGTCAACATTTTATACTGAGACAATACAGTCACTGCTAAAGTGTATAGTCAGAAATGGATTCAGAAGATTGATGTCCTCTTCGGGCTGCAGACCATCTGATTACCGGATCTCCTCTGGGCGATGAAGCTGCCTCCTTTTTCTCCTCTCTCAACCATCAAGCTTGCACCACAGCAATAATATTTAATAAGAGAAGCAGTAAAACTATGTCATTACTTCTCTGATGGTCAGAGTGGAATGCAGCTACAAATAAAACAAGAGTGACTGTCATACAGATAATACAGTTGTTTTAGTTCTTTCACCTTGAGAGAGGATGGGACAGCCCGAATGTTGATTGATGCTTGTCTCTCTCAGTCTACTGGAATAATACATTAGGTCTTTGGGTGAAATTGTGAGGTAGACTTGATCATGTATTAAAAATTTGTTAGCTATTTGCTGCTGTACATTCTGACTGGATCTTAAGAAACAGCCTTGCTAGTTCAGGATAAAGGAAACAAAGTCTTTGTGGTTTTGCCTGTTCTACCTGAATCAGATGATTTTTTCTGAGGATATCCAAGCACTTTGCCCATATTCATCTTTTTCTCATGTTATGCCAGGATAATGAAGATGTGTAATACAGGGAAACCATATTTAAAAGTAACTTCTACATACAAAAATCAGAATGTCCAAAACAGATGGAGTTTATTTACATTAGAAAATAATTTTCTTTTTGGTTTTAAAAAAGAATACACATTAGGAGTTCTTTAAATAGCACAATTCCTTACTCAATTAAAAATGTGTTTGATTCCCAGCCAGGGAACTACCTCCCCCCAAAAAATGTGACTGAAACTCTCAGAAATATATCTACTATGAAAACAAACCATGTTTTATGCCATTCAATTTTGTAACTGAAGAACTGGGAATAATTCAGAAAACTGTCATAGAAACTTGTGTAGCTCTAGAAAGAGGAGCTAGAATGCCTTATTTTTACTATCTTACTTTCTTAGAAAGAGAATAGCTTCCATGCAAATAAGAACTGGCACCTTTCTTTCCAAAAACCTGGAAGATTTCTGCATTAAGTCGTGACATAATCATAAAGTCATTCAACTACTAATGGTGACATTTTCACACTATGTTGTGAATAAAATGTCACATTGATGGTATGAAATTTCTGCTTTGGACAAAGGATTTTAATGAGTTTGACTTCTAAAAAAATACAGTATATTTTTAGAAGTCCCTAGTTTGTAATTTGAGGGAAGACATTTCACTGTGACCTTCCTGGATCTTAGTTTCCTCACCTGCAAAATAAAGTTTTTTTCTTCTTTAGATATAATTGATGTATAATACAAGGGCTGTCTGGAAAATATCCAGCCATGAAATGTGAAAAATAGAGGCATGTACGACTGGATATTTACCAGACAGCCCTTATATTTTATTAGTGTCAGGTATACAACATAATGATTTAATATTTGTATATATTGTGGGATGACCATCACAATAAGTCTAGTTAACATCCAAAATACAGGTTTTGAACTAGATAAGTTCTGAGGCTTTTCATAGCTCTCAAACTTGCTACCTAGTTCTTTATAAGGATAACATAAATACTGTGATTCTGAAATTCTATCCCCTTCCCTTTGCTTAATTCAAATCCTACATTAAATCACTGAATGATTCATTCTATGCTTCATCTTCTTATCTTACATATTTATTTAGGGTTTATAAAGCCTGCGTTCAGACTTGTAGCCAGAGAGCTGAAAAATAGTACAAAAGAATGTTAGGTGTACTTAGATATTGTTCTTCCTTTTCTATTTTAATAAGGAATGAAATTTTAGATTGTTACACAGTGGAGGTACAAAAGGAATAAAAGTATAAGGGTGAAAAACTCACAGAGCCAATGAGCAGAGATTCCCCTTTGGGAGGGTCTTGAAGCACCTTTCGTGGTTCATCATTATCCTGAATGAGAATTGTTGCTCATGAGAGACATATAATGGTCAGTTCTGGATCCTGAAAATATATTTTAGCCAAATAGAGAGGAATATAGAATTTTCCACATAGCCTTGAACAATGACGTGATGGTAGCTACCCAGACTTAAGCCAAACTTCATAGGTTAAGTGCATAGTTCTCCATAAGACTGCTCTACTTCAGACACCAGCCACAAGCTCAGGGGTTCCCAGACCATGCTCACCTGCACCCAACTGGCTACAGATTTAGGGGTTCCCACTAATTTGGGGTAATTTGCTAGAATGGCTCATAGAACTCAGAAAAGTGCTGTACTTATGATTACCATTTTATTATAGCAAAGAGAATAAAAATCAAAACCAGCCAAAAGGAAAAAATGCAAGCATAAGGTGTCTTCTCCCTGTGGAGTCAGGATGCATCATTTCTTCCAGCTCGCTGATGTGTAACAGTATACATAGAGTATTGCCGATCAGTGAAGCTCACCTGAGATTCTGTGTCTGGAATTTTATTACGTAAAGGCCTCATTACATAGGCATGATTGGTTGAATTATTGGCTAAACAGGTGAATTCAATTTCTAGCCCTCCTACCTGTAAGTGGGGCTGATATCACGGGACTCAAAGCCCCATTCCTCTAATCACAGGTTGGTCTTTCTGGTGTGGCCAGACCCCAACCTGAGTCATATCATTATCTTAATTATTTAGGGCCTGCCTTGAGTGATCTTATTAGCATAAACCATCAGGCCCCGCTGAGAGTAACAAAGACACTCACTCCTATTACAGCTACTCCTCACTTAACGACCTACATATTTAATGACCACTTGGACTTACAACCATTTCTCCAGTGTGGAGAATCCCCTTTTTCAGTCTTTGTCTTGTTCCCCCAATAGGTTAGTATTCATGACACAAAGCGTTTGCAATCATGCAAAAGTACGTATTTCATTTATAAGTGTGGTATCTCGTGACAGTTATTGAAAAATACATACCCAGTGGCCACCAAACACCACAAGATGTCAGCCTTTAAGGTCCTCGCTTATCAACCAATTCGCTTAATGACCTAGTTGTAGGAACGGAACTCAGTTGTTTAAGTGAGGAGTGACTGTACTCTAGAAATTCCAAGAATTTGGAGGCTCCCTTCCAGGAACTCAGGACAAATGCCATCCAGATTCTTTATTATGTAGCACCTTGCTTTTGCTTTTCTCTGTTCTGCAGTCTTTGTAAGGAGTACAAGTTGCTAGTTCTATCTTTCTCTGACAAGGATGTCAGGACTGGATTGAGGTCATTGATGGTTAACAGCGCGGGCTGTTTTGGATTGCTGTGCCCTTGGACCCTGGGGTAAATTGGATTGGCTCCACGGGGGTCTCCCCATCCACCCCAATAGCACTGGCCTCTGGGACTCTTACAGGCCTATGGGCTTGCGGTCACACATTTTCAGTTCGCTTTCCTAACCGCATCCTCGGGGGTCCGCCTGCTGCACCTCTCTTGGGCCAGAGCACGGTCCCCACACTTAATCTAATGCTGGAGTTGCTGCAGCATTGTGACTCCAGGCATGGTGTGAGGAGGTCCCTGTGAGGATTGGGGTTTACTTGAAAGGTGGTATGAACCAGAACCCATACTGATAAGTTTGGCACAAGGACCTCCTGGCAACTGGCTGTTTTCTGCCTGACCCACACAACTCAGATATCCCACGAGAGCGTGTTAACCTGAGGAGGGTAGGTAGCGGCATCTTGGGCCTGCTTCCCAGACCTCACAGCCAGGCCGGAAGGAAGCTCAGCGCATCTGAGCCCATCCTCTTCCTGCTTAAATACAAGGCCTTATTCTGCCTTCCCGTACAAAGTACAGAGTGCACCCTGAAGGCTCTAGCAGTGCCCTCTTTCCCTTCCGGGGAACCCCACATTTCAGCCACCCAGATAAGAGCCTGGTGCCTCCTCCATGGTGTTCACAAGAGATAACATTTCCTGATTTTTGAGGGAAGTGGGTGAAGAAGCCAGCTAGCGGTCCCATCACAGGGCGCGAGCTAGCACTTGGGCTGGGTCAGCGAGAGCAAGAGCGATGGGCTGAGACTGATCTTCCATGGAAAGGAATGGCTTCTGGGCCCCTCACAGCTGTCGGGCCCTGCCAGGACGAAAAACTGGCCCCAGGACAATGGGACTGCACATTTTGCTTTGCTGCAGGCTTGAATTTTGGCAGACATCGGATTGGTGATCCAGGAGCCTCCAGCCAGAAGCCCCTCCAAAAACTGAACTTAGGCTGCTTGGCTTCATTTGTCTTGGTCCCACCACTTGCTAGAGTGATGATCTTGGGCAAATTACTTAATTTTTATAAACTTTTGTTTTCTCCTGAGTAAAATGGTAACTTATCATGATGAAATAAGTTAATGCCTGTGATGTGCTTAGCATAGTGTTGGGATCATAGGAAAAGCTCAAGGTTTGCCATTAATGATTGCTTTCAGACTTTTAAATATTACTAAATTTTTACTTTTTAAAGGTGGCATACCCTAAATATCTAAAAGTCAATGGTTTTATCAGATTTTTAGAAGTTAATGCCTTTGTTGTAAAGAACTCTTTTGCAAAATCCTAATCTGCAAAGCACACAAAATCTATACAAAGGGGAGCTCCTTTAGTTGAAGAAGGTCTGGCTCATCTGACCACCCTTTTAGCTCCAGGGTATTGTTTGAAGAAGTCCGTTTGAAAACTGCTCTGGGCCACTGCTAACCTGGCTCCCCTCCAGCCTCCCCCAGCCAGCTCCTGCAACAGGGTTAACAGAAGCCCCTGTGTACAGTGACAGAGTCAGGCTACGACTTTCTTATTTCAGTTTTCCATGAGCAAAGTGGAGAAGATAATGACAGTTTTGTTATGACAGTGAATCAGATAATGTCTGTAAGCTATTTTGAGCCTTTAGAGATGAGCTGTAAGAACAAATACCTTTGTTATCTTTCATTTCTAGTTTGTTTTTTAAATTTATTGATAGTATTCTAAACACACTAAAAAATGGGCAAGTACTTATCCTGTATAATCGTGGGATAGAATGGAAGCAGTGACTTAACCAAGGAGAAACTGTGTTATTATTAATGGAGAAGAGGGACTGCTGAATTAGAGTTATTCAGCAAGTCTGTTGGGAGACCAAGGGCGAGAAGGCTATGTGGCAGCATGGAGAGAGAGCGGTTTATGAAGCTGGGTTGTAACTTGGTCATTCCGGTTCTTCCTGTAATTGAATATCTTTTGCTGAGGTCTGAGACCAACCCTTACTACAGGTTTCTGGTGTCACTATGACCAGTTTTACAGTTGGGCCTGAAGAAATCCTTCTGATCTGCCCTAATGGGAGATGAGAAGGCAGGGCTGTTTGTGAACAGCGTGGCCTCGGCTGTTAGACTTGCATGTGGTACTGTTTCCATCACATTACCAAAGGAAAGTCTGTAATTTATTTAAGCATTGGAAGAATGAAAAAGATAACTTCTATTTCAATGATTTGCTATGAAGATTACAGGAGATAATACGTAGAAAATACAATACGATACACAGTAAATAATAACTAGCAACTATTTTAAACATCAGTGTTTATTATTATTTTAATCTTTTTTATTGTGGTATAATTGACATAGCATATTAATTTTAGGTATATAATGTAATGATTTGATATTTGTATATATTGTAAAATGATCACATGGTAAGTCCAGTTACTATCCATCACCATGTATAGTTACAGTTGTTTCTCCTGATGAGAGTTCTCCTAGCTACTTTCAAATATGCACTACATTACTATTAACTAGAGTCACGATGCTGTACCTTCTATCCCCATGACTTATTTATTTTATAACTGGAAATTTGTACCTTTTGATCCTCTTCACCCTTTTTGCCCATCCCTGGCCCTCTGCCAAAGGCAACCTCTAATCTGTTTTTCATATCCATGAGCTTTTTGTTTTTGTTTTTTAGATTCTACATGTAACTGAGATCATATGGTATTTATCTTTTTGTGTCTGACTTATTTCACTTAGTATAATGCTCTAAAGGTCCATTCATGTTGTGGCAAATAGCAAGATTTTATTCTTTTGAATAATATTCCATAGTGTGTGTGTGTGTGTGTGTGTGTGTGTGTGTGTGTGTTTGTGTACATGTATATATACATTTTTTTTTATCCATTCACCGATCGATGGACACTTGCTTGGCTTCCATGTCTTTCCTATTGTAAATAGTGCTGCCGTGAACATGGTGTTGAATATATTTGTTTGAATTGGTGTTTTTGTTTTCTTTGGATAAAAACCCAGAATTGTGATTGCTGGACCACATGATAGTTCTTTGAAAAAATGTCTATTCATGTCCTCTGCCCATTTTTTAATTAGATTATTTCTTTTCTTTTCCTTGAGTAGTATGAGTTCTTTATATAGTTTGGATAGTAACTCCTTATCACATAGATGATTTGCAAACATTTCCTTCCATTTTAGTAGTTTGTCTTTTCATTTTGTTCATGTTTCCTTTTCTATGGAGAAGCCTTCTAGTTTGATGTTCCATTTGTTTATTTATTACTTTTGTTGCCTTTTCTTTCGGTGTCAAATCCAAAAAACTCTTCACCAAGATTGATGTCAAGAAGCCTACCACCTAGGTTTTCTTCTAAGAATTTTATAGTTTCAGGTCTTACATTCAAGTCTTTAATCCATTTCAAGTTAATTTTTGTGTATGGTGTAAGATAGTGGTCCAGTTTTATTCTTTTGCATATTGCTCTCTAGTTTTCCCAAAACCAATCATTAAATAGATTGTCTTGCTCCTATTGTATATTCTTGGCTCCTTTGTTGTAAATTAATTGGCTATATATATGTAAGTTTATTTCTGGGCTCTTTATTCTGTTCCAGTGATCTATGCACCTATTTTATGCAAATACTATACTGTTTTGATTACTATAGCTTTGTAATATCACTTGAAATCAGGAATGTGATACCTATTATTATTAATTATAACTTTATTATCATGGATGCTAAATATCTGCCCATCTATATCTATTGTCTTGGTCTAAAATTCTAACTTCTAAAATTGTCAAAAAGTTAGAACTTGGGAGGTAATGCCCTTCCACAACTGAAAAACCTGAAGCTCGAATAGATTTTGATTTGCTTAAAGTTGTTCTGAGAGTCCTTGTTATTTAAATCTTCATTATTTGAGCCTTTGCATTTATGGGGAACAGAGCCCCTTATGTTCCCCACAAAGTGAAATGAGCACTTAAGGCATCAATCTCCATTTCAACATCTTTGGGTAATATTAGCTTCTATCTCTGCTTATCTTAACATCTTTTTGAACTAGTCTCTTGTTTATTGTCTTAAGTTGTTAACTTCAGACAATACAATAAAAAGAAAAGGAAAACTGGTAGCAAAGCAAAATTGCAAATCTTGTAAAGAATGCAAGATTTCATGAAGGTAACTGAAGTGATCATGGAGAACTGTTAAATCAGTCATTAATTCAACAAATATTTATTGGGCACCTTCCATGAAGCAGGTACTAGATATTGGAGACTAGCCCTGTGTAAGACTCATAGACCTGACATGCTAAATACATACAGAACTAATGACAGATGGATCTGGCAGAGTTGAATCTATAAACAATCAGAAGAGAAAAATCAACAAAGAAGATGGCATAATAGTTATTTTTGGTAATACTGAAACATGTCCACAAATTGTTTGACACTCCTCCCACAAAAGGTAGAGCCTAATTCTTCTCCCCTTGAAAACGGATTAGCTTTAAAGATTTGCATCTAAGGAATCAGATGGGGCAGAAGTAACACTGTGTGACTTCACAGTCAGGTCATAAAAAGTAGTACAGATTCTGCCTTCTCTTTCAGGGGCCCTGAGGTGCCGTGGAAAAATATCCAGTCCCCTGAATCCACTGTGCTGGAAAGCTCACGTGGTGAGGGGATACAGAGGGAGAAGGAGAAGGAGAGGTGGGAGGTGAGGGACAGAGAGGGAATATGAATAGAGGAGAAAGGAGAGAGAGAGACAATAGATAGATAGAGAATAGATACATAGTTAGATGATAGATAGATAGATGACAGACAGACAGACAGATAGACAGATAGATAATGAAAATATGAAAGAGAAGGCTGAGGAAGCCTTGCTGTTTTGGCCTCCAGTGGAATCCTCCCAGCCCCCGACACTAACTGCTCCAGCTGCTGACAAGGGACCAGTGATGAGCTGTGCCCACTGTGCCCTGTTCAAGTTGCCAATTTGTGAGCAAGATAGGTGTTAAGCCACTAAGTTTTGGGCATAATCTGTTACACAGCTGAAGTAACTAGAACAATGCCTCAAAAGAGACTGATATGAATATCAAAGGAAAATAGAGACCCATGAGAACCGAAGAAACCTTTGAATATTTTTGCAGAAATCGCCTTCTTTATGATCATTCTGTGAAAGTTAAGAAATGATGGATCTTAAATTGTGTTGTCATTCAATTCTTTTGGGAGAAAATTAAAAAAATGCATAGTAACTTAATGTTTAAAGATGTTTGGAACCTATATTTTGTTAAATTTAAGATATAATACACATATTCTCTTAATTTATACTTTCACATTTCTAAATAAAGTTCTAATCAAACCCTTCCTGCCCACCACGATTTACTCCTAGAATTAGTTCTTCATTGTAGGTGGAGTTATGTTAAGCTGCCTTTCTTATTTACCTATTTTCTCTGGACATTTTGTAGCAGTGACAAGAAGGGGAGTGAGACTGATGAGCATTTCAGTTTATTATGATTGTGACACAGTGGTTTTTCTCTGATGAGCTATGGAGAAAACATGGAGCATCATCTTGCAATCAGCCAGAAGCACAAAGAGTGAATCAGTGAGGAGGAGGAAGAGTACACATGGAGTCATTGTATTCAGGTGTTGTAGGGAGGTGATGGTTTTCTCAGCGGGTGCTATAAACCTAATTGGTTCTTTCTGAAGGTTCCTGAAACAAAGGCCCTCCAATTGCCTAGAATGTCTTTGCCGTACATCAGCCTCTAACAACACGATCCATGGTTTGTTTATTAGAGCAAGCTTTCACTTTGGAAACCAAGATGCCTAAGTATCTCAGAGAGGGTGCCCCACAGAGACAAAGGAGTCGACCATTTACTTTTTGGAACTGAAGTGTTTAGAGTTTTGTTTTGCAGTCAGGACTCCTTAGGAAGAACCTGGTGTTTTTTGTATCGATTGCCTCCTGCACTAATGTAGTTAGAGAGAAGAGAGAATTTTTGCACAAAGTAGCATTGAGCAGAGGGAGAATGTATTAGACAGGCTGCGTTTCCTTGCCTCTGGGCATGGTTTGTTCCTGGAAGGTTAGAGCCAAGGGGATTCTTTATCTTCCAACATTTTCATTTAGAGCAATCAAACACCACAATTTGCAGTCTTCAGCTTTAGGGAATCTCAGACTTCAATAAAGAGGATGGTATTTTATTATCTCCTCAGGTTGTGTTCATAACTTTGGAAAAATCACAAACACTTCTACTGACTGGATGACTCTAACAGTGCAGAACAAACCACTGGAGTCTAGTTTCACTTAGGAAGGTCATTTTTATTGTTCAAGACACTTGTAGTAAGGATACTACTACAAGGAAGGGTTTGGATTTCTTAGACGCCTCATTGACTAACCAGCACTTTTGTTTTATTGAGGGCATGGAGAGGTGAAGTGGCACATTGTAAGGTTTGTTCATGGTAGACAAAGCCCAAACTTTGTTTTTCAAGCTCTTATTGCCCAGCACAAACCTGATCTACACACTATGAGATTTTTTTTTTTTCCTTCAAAAATAAATCTGCCTCTGGAATCTTGTAGGAGTAAATGCGGGAAGATCTACTGATGTGCCTGCATGTGGAATGACGTGCTTCAGTTGTAGCCATGTCTCTCTGACTGCTACGTGACTGTGCCATTGAACTTGCTGAGTCTCCATTTCCACATCTCTAAATTAGGGGTAAGCAATAGCTTCTTTGCGGCGGTGATCAGAGGCTTGAGTGAGGTGGCTTGTCTAATGGCCTTAGAGAGTACCTGGCGTATAGTAGATACTCCATGAGTGTTAGTTAGCAACCTACGTACTCCTCTGAGCCTTATTTATCTTATCTTTACCACCACATTAGGGGGCTGTGAGGCTCAGATGTGTGTGGTAAGAAAACTGCGATGTAAAAGGCAAACGTAAGGCATGTGGCTAGTCACTTCATCTAGGGAGTAAGGAGGGTGAATGAGCAGTCTTTGAGGTGATCAGTATAACAAGCTGGAGTTAGGTGGCCAGAAGAATTCGTCATTAGTCTATTAGGACCTGGCTTAAGGACTAATGTTGTCATCACAAATGTGGACCCTCCCCTTCATGCCTAAAGTTGAAGAGAAATGAGTGTTGTCTCTCAGAAGTGGGTATATCATTCTTGGGCCTGTGACCTGTTGGTGTTTGTCACCTCACCTGAACACTGGCTGGAGCATTTGGGGTCTCATCCCTGACTGACCGGAGTAGTCCAGCCTCAGCCAGCTCAGTGAGTCCTAAGGTGGCCAGCACATCTTTGTCCAGGGGCTGGTGGCAGCAGTGAGGGTAGCAGTTCTGGAGATTCAGATGGGAAAATGCCAAATCACAAACCAGTGCTAGGGCAGGTGATGGTGTGAACCGAAACACGTCTTCACTCAGCAATGTGTTTCTTCTAAACAGAACCTCCTGCCACTCACTACACACTCAAGTGATTAGTTGATGTGGGTGGAGTACAGTGGTGCAGTAGAGGGACACTTAAGGAGAAGGAAGTCAAAGGTCAACCAGTTGGGGAAAGAAAGAATTTCAGTTATTAAAATTAGGTCATTAAAGTTATTGAATTAAAATTAGGTTATTAAGATTATTAAATTGGGTTAAGTTAATACAATTGCTCTAGATTGGAGACAATTTACTTGTTGCATCTAACAGAATAGATGTGAAACTTGGTTTTAGCCTTGGGTTCTCTCTCTGACTTTGTGTCTGTCTTTAGCCCTCGCTCTCTTTCTGTCAATGTTTCCCTCTCCCCGTCTCTCTGTGCATCTCTCTGCTGCCTTTCTCTTCTTTCAGTCTCTTTGTCTTTCTTTCTCTGACTCAATGTTTCTCTCTTAGAGGAAGAGGGTTTTGCTTTCTCACTCCTTTTTATTAGATACAAAAAACAAGCAATCTACCTCCATTGCCTAAATAAGAGACGTTGGACCCTGATACCACCTCCTTCTCGAATTGGCAGGGCGTACCCTGTAGTGTTCAGAGTGCTCTCATCTATGCTTGTTCTTAAGCAGTCTTCATGGAAACTAACCCTGGAAAAGGGTGGAGCTAGAATTATCCTTATGTTTTCAATAGTTAAGTCTCAGAGAGCTTGGAAACTAACTAGCCCAAGGTCACCCGGGCAGTGGGCTGGTGGCAGGATTCAAAGCTGGAGATCTAGGACCACGATGTTCCAACCTAGGCGCATCTGGGCTGATGTGCAGTATAAGATCTGGGTCCGGGTTTAGGGGCAGTACTAAGGGTGCTGTGTACCCTGCCTTCCAGCCATTTTTATCTAGGAAAGGGTAATGTCAAAGAACACTACAAGGAAGGGAAGGCTGGGTTCAGGAGAAGAGGAAGAAATTGCAAAATCAAACTTGCATCCTGAGGAGATCCGTGGAAGGATGTCTTTAATTTCATGGAAAATGGAATCAATTTCTTGATTCCAAATACCAGCTCAGACTGCTAACCAACTGTGTGATCCTGAGCAAGTTGCTTAACCCCTGCCAGTCTCTTCTCATCTGTAAAATAAGGATAATTATATTACTTATGTAATCGGGTTGCTTGTAAGTATAAAATGAGACAATTCCCAGTAAACTGTCTAGTATAATACGTGAATAAGCACTCAGTGAAGGATGATGAAACCCAAGCCCCAGTTTTGTGGTTTGGTTTGGTTTTTAACATAAGCTGGGACTGGTGCTAGCCCTACAGTCTACCTCCCGAGTTATTATATTTATTGAGAGCTTAAATCGGCTGGGCACAGCACCAAGTTCTGCAGAAACAAAAGTAAACTAGACCCATTTTCTGATCACAGAGATATTATTGCCTAATGAGTAAGACACCACTGTGTTCCTGAGCGATTTCAATTCATTGTGATTACTGTTGTTGAGGTAAACACAGGGTGGTATGGGGATCCCGAATGAGGCATCCAATCAGGGCTCCCTAGATCTGGACCCTGGTGCTCCTCCTTTTTTTGCACTACCTGGGCACACTCTGCATAAGACCTTTGTTTTGCCAAGGTTAGCAAGTAAGAATTGACAACTGGATGGTCTCAAAAGGACGGGTCCTTGCATGGGTCACAAGCCTTGCCTTGTGGGACAGACATTGCCACTAGAGCCCATCGCCCTTCCTGGAATTTAGAACATTAATAAAAACGGAGACGAATGCTCTCTAGCCACTGTGTTTGATCTTCTGTGACTGCCTCTCCACAACACACTCTGCAGATGGAGATGTTTTAGCAGCGAGCAAGCAGCGCTCTGGCTCGGAAGGGCGTCCCAGCAGCTCAGTTAGCAGCGGCAGGCGTATTCGTGTTTCGTGGGGAGCTGCAAAAGGCATTTTCAGCAGGCCAGCCCTCCCGGCTTCATCTCCCTATGAAGCTCTTCTTACAGTAGCATTTATAGAAAAGGATCTACAGGGACCACAAAAAGCGAAGCCCTGGCCTGCTCTGCAAGGGCGGGGAGGACACTGGAGTGGAACTGCTCTTTGTGGGCAGCATCCGCAGTCCTGGGGGCTGCTGCCCACCCGGTAGGCTGCAGGGGGCTCTGCTCTTCCAGATGGAAGTGACAGCTGTCTGGGATTCAGCGTGTCCTCATCTCTGTATCTCGTCGTGATCTGCCATATAGCACTGTGCTTCCATTCAGATGTTTTCTCTTTCTTGGGATCAAGAACGTTTTCTCTTAGATTAGCCCAACAGTTTTGAAAAGAGTTTTTGGCACTGGAACACAATGTGAATACCCCTCTGGGGTAAGAAGAGGCTTTGGAAGGAAATTCATGGCTGTCACCGATAACTTTTTTTTTTTTTTTTAACTGATTGATCGCCACATTATCCAACAGGGATTCCAAACGTCATTCTTAAGCAGGAGAGAAGAGTGGTTAAAAACAGAGACTCCAAGTGCTCTGGGTCAAATGATTGTGTGACTCTGGGCCAGGCCCATTATCTCACTTTCTGCATCTATAAAATGGGCCTAATATACTCCCTGCCCCAGAGAGCTGTGGTAAGGATAACTTAATTATTGAAAACACTTACTGGCCCACAGTGAGTTCTGTATAAGGGTTTGCTATTATTATTGCTATGAATACACAACCAAACATTTCATGCTAGGTATTTTTTTGTGGTGAAATTGAATATATTTCATATACCAACCAGCATGTTGGTACTGGCTCTGGGGTCAGTTGGATGGCTCAGAATCCTGGCTTAGTACTTACTAGAGATGTGTGACCTTGGCCAAATTATTAACTTCTCTGTGCTTCAGTGTTCTTACCTATAAAATGAGGAAAAAGAATAATAATTCCCTCAAAGCATTGTTGGGTGAGGATTAAATGAGGTAGCACATGAAGAGTAAGTCATTTCTCTCTCTGTGCCTCAGTTTCCTCAAATGCAAAAATGGGGATAATCATGGAACCTGCCTGGTGGGGCTGTTGAGAGGATTAAGTAGGGTAAGTGCAGGACAGTGAACACAGTGAGAATACGATACACTTTAGCCATTATTTTATTAAATGACTATCACCCACATTACATTAAAATAATACTACTACCAGTTATTCTATGTGCATTGTATTTAAGATTGTGATATAGTGACCCACATATTCCAACTTCTCTCACTCTGTATTTTCTCAGGAACTGGCAGTTTTGACTCTCCCCCTCCCCAACCTCCTCATTTCTGCCTGTTTATCTGCTCTGATTTTTTATTGACTCAATTACTGCTTCCCTGAGTACCATCCACACACACCAAGTTAATGGCATGTTATTTGCTGAGTGAGGCTTTTTCTCCATCTTGTTTTAGTCCGGGAGCGGTCTCTTGAGCTCCCTCCTGACATAAAGAGCTCAGGTATAATGTTATTAAAGCTCCCAGTGGACTCCTGGTGTACCTTGAATTTGTGGCTATAACTGCTTTTAAGCAATTTCAGAATGTTATTAGCCTGAGGCCTTTGCTCAGGCAGGAAAAGTTAGCATTAATTAATTAATGCACCCAATTTTGGGCTATTAGGAATCTTTGTATGTTTTACCTTTCATGATGATTGTCAGGACATAGAAACTGTGAGTCACATAATTAATTCCTCGATCTCCTCATATCCTTTCAGAATATAAAAAGTTAGTAGCTTAAGTGTTCCTTATGTCATTTATTTATTCATTTACTATTTGAAGTATGTATTGAGTGCCTACTACATGTCAGGCACATAGTACTACATGCCAGGTACATAGGGTAGTAGAGGTGACAATTACAAGACCTAGGGGAAAAGAAAGATGTCATAGAAATGCCCAAGCTCATTTCTACAGTGAGAAAAAGCATGAATAAACAAAAAAGAATGACCATTAACCTTTACGGGCTTCTTATCAGCTATGCATGCTTTACTATATTTAGTCACTGAAAACAACTATCGTTATGCCCATAATCCAGAGTTGGAAGCTGAGGCTTAGAGAGGTCAAGCAACTTGCCCGATATCATGCTGCTCGAAAGTGTCAGAACCATGATCAGATTTCAGGCTTGTTTAGTTCAGAGCCCAAGATCTTCAACACTCCCCTTTGCTGCCTCCCAGGCATGCAGTCAGTGATCTCTGCTCTCCTCCCTAAGGGAGAATGAGACGCTGAGAGGTCATGTTGGTTGCTATGTCCCCACAGTGACAGGGCAGCACATCAGATGCAGAACACGCGCCTGTCAACTCTTCATTCACCTACTTTCCACGTGAGGCTTGTGAGTAAAACAGCCTCATCTGATGCCTTTGCTGCTTGCAACTGATGCTTCGTTACCCAAGTATGCTTTTTCAAAACATAGTAGTTTTGTTTTGAAATTACTCAAAACATAATATTCATGATAAGAATAGTAACAGTTAATAATTATGCAGCACTAGCTAGATAGTATTCTATGTATTTAATCATCACAGCGAATGCCAGTCTTAGTTTGGGGTCCCCAGAAGCCTACACTGAGATTAGTACTTAAGTATAAGTAGTTTATTTGGGAGGTGAGAAAACCCCTGTAGGAAAATGGGGACGTGAGATGGAAAAGGGCAGGCAGCCAATAAAGGGTGGGCAGCTGGAGATTAATGGCAGCTGGGGACTCCGGGAATTAGTCACGACCAGGTGCTTGGGAATTTTCTCACCAGAGGGCAAGGGGCCTGGGGTACAGCAACTTATGTAGGGGCCTTGTTGAGGGGCTCGCCTGGGAGTATTTGTTCTCTGGAACTTCTGGCCTGGTGTGGCAGAGCCAGAATGACTTTGGCTGATACAGCTAGCCCTCAGGAGTGTGGTGGAAATTTGGGCTGCCAGCCCCACAATGGCAGAGCCTTAGGGCATGTGAGGAGCGCACCAACAGCCCTGCTCCATCCTGCTACCACCTTGAGGAACCCAAGGTACAGAGTCAAGTGACTTGCCCAGGGCTACATGGCTAATTGGTGGTATTATGGATTGAATTGTGCTCCCACCCCCATTTATATATTGAAGAACTAACCCCTAGTGCCTCAGAACTTGACCTTATTTGAAAATAGGTTCATTGTAGATGTGATTAGTTGAGGTCATTAGAGGTGGGCTCTAATCCAATTTGACTGTTGTTCTTAAGAAAAGGGGAAATTTGGACATAGACACTTGCAGAAAGGGAGAACTCCAAGTAAAGATGGAGGCAGAGATCAGGGTGATGCCTCTGTGAGCCAGGGGACACCAAATATTTCTAGCCAACACCAGAAGCCAGGAAGGAAGCAACATTGCCAACACCTTGCTCTCAGACCTGCAGCCTCCAGAACTGTGACACAATAAATTTCTGTTGTTCAAGCCACCTAGTTTGTGGTATTTTGATAGGCACCCCTCAAAAAACAATAGAAGTGGCAGTGGTTACTTGTGGTTATAATTTCCAGCTCCAGTTTGTGGGTACAATGAACATGGTGTAGGGAGCCAGCAGGCACTGTCAGGACATCATGGTCTTTATGCTTCCTGTTTCCTTGTCTCTTTCCATTTCTCTTCCTTCCTCTCACCACCAAACATTTTTTCAGTGTGCTGAGCTCTCTACATGCATTACTCCATTTAA
Organism: Lyroderma lyra; assembly: GCA_004026885.1. Taxonomy (NCBI): domain Eukaryota; kingdom Metazoa; phylum Chordata; class Mammalia; order Chiroptera; family Megadermatidae; genus Lyroderma; species Lyroderma lyra. The sequence goes on from PVJL010001553.1 coordinate 211,074, forward strand.
TCTCCCTGCAGCCTGAACTAGAAGGTAATATTGGTATCTGTTTTATAGATGAGGTGACTGTGGATTCAGAGAGGATAATTACTTCCCCAAGGACCCAGAGTAGGCCATGGTGAGCTAGGATGCAAATCCAGTCTGTCTGACTCTTGCTCCAGTGCAGCAGCCAGACTGACTCCTGTCCATAAAACAGACATCTCTTTTAGAGCCACCTTAAGGGCCAATTTCAGATGCTACAGGGGAGACTGATGCACAGGGATCGAAAGGGTTTCTCAAGGAGAAACACTCAGCCACAGGATATCATGTGTCATCAGAGCACAAAGCCCTGAGGGGTTTTTTGACTGTTATCTTCTATCTTGGGTACTTAAATGTAGTCTCCTTTCTTGTCTTGGTGAGGATATGTGGTGAGAAGGGGACCTTTTGCTCCTGTCCCCAAGGTGTCCTGTGAACACTTTCAGTGTGGGTTTAGAGTAACTGTGAGTTCTCTCCAAAACTGTGCTGGTTTCCCACTCCGAGTGGCTCCCTCCCCAGCTTCAATACTGCAAGGAATTTGGTTCCACTGCTTTGTCAGTCTTTTTCAGCCAGATAAATGTTGTGTCTTTTGTTCTTTTCCAAGGTGGCTGCAAAGTTATAATTTAGTGGCATAGAGAGGAAAATGGATTTTTTTATTGCAATTCCATTTCCCTCCCCCCTTTGGGATTCTTGGGAAAACCTGATTAAAATGTCAGCCAGAAGAATGGCTGGTGATTCTTTAAAAGGACTGATTAATCCAGGATGGACCCACAGCACTAACAGGAGGAGAAAACCCTGTGGGGAGCTGAGCATGTAACTTTTTAGTTATTTGAGTATAGCTTAAAAAAAAAAAAAAAAAAAAAAAAAAAAAAAAAAAAAAAAAAAAAAAAAAAAAAAAAAAAAAAAAAAATCAGAAAGAAAGACAAAAGAAGTATTGAAAAGAGAGAGGAATGATGGTGATATTAAAATTATTATTAACAATGCTAATAAATGCCTCCTGAGTAATTTCTGTCTTAGGCCCTATACTAAACCCTTGTTTTTATTATCTCTAATATCTATACTCTTGGAGGTTGGTGGGATTGCCCCCATTCTCTCTATTGTGTGTGAGTAATGTGCCTGTGGTTATACAGCCAGGGCCTGACCAGTGGGGCCCAAAGGTTGTACATAGGGTGGGTGTAAAGGCCTTTAACAGTGAGGGGACTGGCTCTCTCAGAATGGGGCGGAGCCATGCTTGCAGAATTGATTGCTCCTGCCTGGAATTTCAGCACTCTGACTCCTTCCCTGCTTTTCTGGGACCCAGCCTTTTTGCCTTGATCTTGGACCTGCTTTTAGAATTTCCTGCTAATTGTTTCCTATTTAAAATTCTCCCTTCAGAGAAAAGCTGATTACAAATATATGCATAGAATCATCTGGTTTTCTGTAGAAAAGGAAGAATTTGTTGACTTAATTGCAGCATTTTTAATCTGTTTTCTCTGAGAATTGGGTTCTCTGTGCTGAACAACACAAAGGGAGAACATCAAAGTGGGACTACAACCTGTGGCCTGTTTGATTTCCTTTGAGGTTATCTGTGGCTTCCACTGCACCACATGGTTACATGGTAGAAGGGAGGCCAGCAGGAAGGACAGGATGGATCATCTGATGACTTTTGGTCTTATCTAGAAGCTGACCTCACTAACTTCTCTGTTTCTTTCTTCTGCCACTCAAAGCCCAGTCCAGGTTAAACTACGTGGAATCTTATCTCTTCCTGTGCTAAGAATGCTTTTTGTTTCCATGGCACGAAGAACCATATTATGTTATACTTTAATTATTTTATTTTATAGTAATATTTTTGAACAATGGATTGTGAGCTCAATGTAGATATGAAAAGATCTCCCTTTACTGTGTCTGCCATCCCTCGTTGCCCTCTAATCTACCTCTGCTAGTAACATAGAAGGCTGTTATTAAATGACTATTAAACTTCTTTTTTTTTTTAAAGTGCCCATGTCTACAATAAAGCGTATGTTCTATAGAATGAAGAAATGCTTCATTATCAGGACAGGAATGGTGCGAGGAGCATGAAAGCAAGAATGTCAGAAAGAGGAACAGTGATCTTATAGACCACTATTAAGCTGATTGTTGGGGAACTCACTTTAACAATCCCGAGCTACACCTGCACTAGCCCAGAATATGATGAGCAAATGGTAATTCCTGGCATCTGTTCTTTGTGTGCTACACTTATGGGCTCCTTTCCGGAAACAGACTACATATTGGCAGTAGAGAGAATGTGTATTACCTGCAAAGTCCCAAATGCAAAACTCCTTCTTTGTTTAGAAAGGATGGATTTCTATAAAAGTAGTGGGATATGCCCACCCATCCTTGTGTTGGATGTCCCCATGAGTCCCCAGTCTCTGTGCAGAGGAAAGTTGTAAACAGGGATGGAATACCTCCTCTCCTGTGAAGAGTTTCCAGGTTGGCTTCAGAGTTTAGCTGCAAGATGCAGGGAACCACTCTGGTTGCTATCATCTGGTTACCTGTTTGACCCCAGGACTGTTCACACAACTGAGGAGTCCCGTCTTCCAGGTGAGGGTAGAGGCAGTGAGGGAAATGTCTGGATATTACTTTAGCTCCCATTTGATAGAATCTAAAGCATGGATCTTTATTTCTTAGATCCTGCAATTTTCTCATCACTGTAAAAAATATAATCAAAGTATTTTCTTTCTTAGAGGGTGGTGACATTACTAATTTGTGTGGACCACGGAACATGCATTCTCTTCTTTTCGGTCTTTCTATATATGCTTTCAACTTTTGTATCATATACAAATCAAGAAACTTCGTAGAACAGATCTCAACTATCAGTTATTCTCTTCCTCTTTTTAATCCTCCTATTGTTGTTGTAAAGTCTGCCTACCACAAAGGGAGAATTGAACTAATTTTAAGCAGATATTATAATGCAAAAATGTACACAAGGGAGCAAAGGGCAAGAATTTAAATTATGTAAGATGATGAATTTTTTTTCAGATAATACAGTTATTTGATTACACTCGGTTTTCCTGAAATTTCTCATTTGCAATTAGATGTATGCTACTTTTTTGTATTCAGGAGAAAATGTTACCAAATAGACTCATGGGACTTAAAAATTTACATTAAAAATGAAACAAAACAAAACAAAAGACTCAAATTATTAGATGTTAATTCACTAGGCATAGGAGATTGGAAATATGACCCTGGTTTCTTAAGCATTTGCTGATCTCCTGAGGTCCTGTTTTAGGAGTCTGAGTGAGGATCTTAGCATCCTTGTGGTTGTTCATTGAACTGTGGTATTTTAGGGTTGGCAGGAGCTTGGGTTAATATCTAGTTCAATCAAATACTCAATACTTGAATCCTTTCTTCACTTATCTCTACCAAAAGGTCTGTTAGCCTCTGCTCAAATACCTCCAGGAATGAGGAGCTCATTATCTCCTTAGGTATCTCATTTCATCAGGGGACAGTTCTTTTGGACTTTTATTTTTATGTTGAAAATCATTTCAAATATATTTATTGAGTGCATACTGTGTTCCACATACTTTTTAAGTTCCGAGAATGCAGCTGTAAAGAAAACAGACAGAAACAAAACATCAAGAAAAATGGACTAGAGTTGGGGCAACAAGGAAGAAACAAAAATAAAACAAAAACAAAAAAGTAATGGCCACAGTAAATCCTCACATATTGATCATCACTCTAAATGTTAATGGACTGAAATCACCAATAAAAAGACACAGAGTAGCAGACTGGATTAAAAAACAAAACCCATCCATATGTTGTCTCCAAGATACATCTCAGACATAAGGACAAACACAGACTCAGAGTGAAAGGATGGGAAACAATACTCCTAGAAAATGGTAACCAGAGAAAAGCAGGAGTTGCCATACTGATACCTGATGAAATAAACTTCAGATTAAAAAAGATAGCAAGAGACAAAGATGGACATTACATAATGATAAAAGGACAATACAACACCAAGAAGATTTGACACTAATTAATATATATGCTCCCAACCAGGAAGCACCAAAATATATAAAGCGACTACTAACAGATCTGAAAGGAGAAACTGACAAAAGCACTATCATTGTGGGAGACTTAAACACCCTGTTAACAGCCAAACAGAAAATAAATAAGGAAATATCAGCTCTAAATGACACATTACAGCAATTGGACATAATTGAAATTTACAGGACACTTCATCAAGCAAAAAGAGACTATACCTTCTTTTTTAGTGCACATGGAACATTCTCAAGGATAGAACACATGCTGGGACATAAAAATAGCCTCAGCGAATTCAAGAAGAGCGTAATCTTACCAAGTGCATTCTCAGACCACAAAGCTTTAAAATTGGAGATCAACTGTAAAGGGAAAGCAGAAAAAAATCACATATACATGAAGATTAAACATCTTATTAAAAATGACTGGATAAAAGAAGAGATTAAAAATGTATAAAAACTAATGACAATGAAAATACAACATTAGAATTATTGGGACAGCAAAAGTGGTAATAAGAGAGAAATTTATATCATTACAGGCATATCTTAAGAAACCAGAAAAATCACAAGTAAGCACCTTAGCATCCTATCTTAAAGAACTAGAAAAAGAAGAGCAGACAAAACCCAAAGTCAGCAGAAGCAAAGAAATAATAAAAATTAAAGCAGAGCTAAACCAATTAGAGAACAGAAGGACAATAGAAAAAATTAGTATTACAAAGAGCTTGTTCTTTGAGAAAGTCAACAAAATTGACAAACCCCTGGCTAGACTAATTAAAGGACAAAAGGAAAAAATGCAAATATCCAAAATTAGAAATGAAAGGGGAGAAATTACCACTGATACCACAGAAATACAAAGGATTATAGGAAAATATTATGAAGGGCTGTATGCCACTAAATGTAAAAACCTAGAAGAAATGGACAAGTTCCTAGAAACTTATAGCCTACCTAGACTGAACCAAGAAGAACTGGATAATCTAAATAGACCAATCAATAGCAACAAGATTGAAATGAGTATCCATAGTCTCCCTAAAGGCAAAAGCCCTGGACCAGATGGTCTCACCAATGAGGTCCACCAAGCATTCAAAGAAGAATTAAAGCCTATCTTCCTTAGACTCTTCTAAAAAATTGAAGAGGAAGCAATATTTCCTGACTCATTCTATGAGGCCAATATTACCCTAATACCAAAGCCTGGTAAAGAAAACACACACACATACACACACACACACACACACACATACACACATACACAAAATTATAGACCAATACTCTGATGAACACAGATACAAAACTCCTAAACAAAATATTAGCAAATAGAATACAACAATGCATCAAAGAAATCATACATCATGATCAAGTGGTATGCATCCCAGGAGCACTTAGGATGGTTCAACATATGAAAATTAATCAATGTGATATATCACATAAACAAAATTAAAGATAAAGACCATATGGTCATATCAATTGATGCAGAAAAAGCATTTGACAAGATACAACATCCATTTATGATCAAAACACTGAATAAAATAGGTATAAAAGGAAAGTATCTCAACATAATAAAGGCCATATATGACAAACCCTCAGCTAACATCATACTGGAGACTGAAGACTATTTCCCTAAAGCTGAAGACTATTCCCCTAAAATCAATGACAAGATAGGGATGCCCCCTGTCACTACTGCTATTCAATATAGTACTGGAAGTTCTAGCCAGAGCAATCAGGCAAGAGAAAGGAATAACAGGTATCCAAATTGTCACTATTTGCAGATGACATGATCCTTTATATAAAAAATTCTGAAGATTCCACTAGGAAACTATAAGAAACAATAAATGAATATAGTAAAGTCACAGGATACAAAATCAATGTACAAAAATCAACAGCATTCCTATATGCAAACAACGAATCCTCAGAAAAAGAAATGAAGGAGTCAACTCATTTTTCTATCACAACAAAAAGAATGAAATACCTGGGAATTAACAAAGAATGTGACAGACTTATACATGGAAAACTATAAGACACTTTTGAAAGAAATTGAAGCAGACACTAAGAAATGGAAAAATATGCCCTGTTCATAGATAGGAAGACTTAACATTGTTAAAAACAATCTACAGACTTAATGCAATACCTATCAAAATCCCACAATCATACTTTTGTGGAATAGATAAAAGAATTATCAGATTTATATGGAACCATAAAAGACCTTGAATTGCCAAAGCAATTTTAAATAAAAAGAATAAGACTGGTGGTATTACAGTCCCTGACTTCAATTTATATTACAAAGCATCAATAGTCAAAACAGCTTGGTATTGGTGGAAAAACAGAAATATAGACCAGTGGAACAGAACTGAAAACCCAGAAATAAATCCACAAATTTATGGACAAATAATTTTTGATAAAGGAGCAAAATACATGCAATGGGGAAAAGACAGCCTCTTTAGTAGGTGGTGCTGGGAAAACTGGAAAAACATAGGCAAAAGAATGAATCTGAGCTGTGAACTCTCACCATATACAAAAATTAACTCAAAATGGATTAAAAGCCTTCATATAAGACTGGCAACAATAAATTGTATAGAAGAAAACATAGGTACTAAACTTATAGACCTAGGGCTGAAGGAAGGCTTCGTGAACCTGACCTCAAAGGTAAGGGAAGTAAAAGCAAAACTAAATGAATGGGACTATATCAAACTAAAAAGCTTCTGCACAGCAAAAGAAACCATCAACAAGGCAAAGAGACAGCCAACTGAATGGGAGAAAATATTTGCAAATAACTCATCAGATAAAGGTCTAATATCTCTAATATCTAAAATATATAAAGAACTAATATGACTTAACAACAAAAAAACAAACAACCCAATTAAAAAGTGGGCAGAAGAACTAAATAGACACTTCTCCCATGAAGAAATACAAATGGCCAGCAGACATATGAAAAAATGTTCATCCTCATTAGCTATCAGGGAAATGCAAATCAAAACCACAATGAGATACCACCTCACACCTGTGAGAATGGCTGTTATCAACAAGACAAGGAATAATAAGAGCTGGAGAGGATATAGAGGAAAAGGAACTCACACACTGCTGGTGGAAGTGCAAATTGATACAACCACTTTGGAAGATGGTGTGGTTCCTCCGAAAATTGGGAATGGAGCTACCATTTGACCCAGCTATCCCCCTTCTGGGAATCTACCCAGAAAACTTGAAAAACCTTTGTCAGCAGAGACTTATGCACCCCAATGTTCATTGTAGCACTGCTCACAGTGGCCAAAACATGGAAACAACCGAAGTGCCCCGCAACAGATGACTGGATAAGGAAGCAGTGGTACATACACACAATGGAATATTACTCAGCTGTAAGAAAAGATGAAATATTGCCATTTGCAACAAAATGGATGGACCTGGTGATCATCATGCTTAGTGAAATAAGCCAGACAGAAAAAACCAAAAACTGTATGACTACACTCATATGCAGAATATAGAACTGAAAGCAACAAAGAAAACAAACGAACGAACAAATAACCCATGGACACAATCAATAGTTTAATGTTTATTTGGAGACGAGGGGGGAGGGGAGAGGAGAAGGGGGAGGGAGTGGGAGAGGTGGGAGAGGAAGCTAAATATAAGGTGATGGAAAGAGAAGTCACATTAGGTGGTGAACTGATTATACATCAAGTTGACAATGCACTGTAGAATTGTATGCCTGAAACCTATGTAATCCTTGCTAACAGACGTCACCCCAATAAAAATAAGTTTAAAAAATGAAAATAGAAATCTGCATGCTCTTGAAACTTTCTTTCTATAGGAGGGAGACAGTAAATAAGGCAAGTGAAATGAGGAGCATGTCAGGAAATAAAGTAAGGAAGGAACATAATGCTAGGAATGTGTACTTGCAATTTTAACTAGGGTGGTCTGGTATGGCCTCAATGACGGGTGACTTTCAAGTGGAATCCTGAATGAGCCATATGAATATCTAAGGGAAGAGCATACTCGGCAGTGGAAGCAGAAAGTGCAAAGGCCCTGAAGCGGAGTGTGCTTCATGTGTTGTTGGAGGAGCAAGGAGCTAATGTGGTTGGAGTAGAGAAGACAAAGGGGAGAGTGGTGGGGTATGGATTTGGAAAGGGGATGGGAACCCAGTCATGCAGGGCCTTGTAGACCATTTTAAGGGTCCTGGGTTTTACTCTGCGTAAGGTGAGGAGTCATTGCAGTGTATTGAGCTAGGGACTAATATAATATGACTTAGTTTTAAATGATTTTTTTCCCCTGCAAACAGACTGTACAGAGAAAAGAGTGGACTTATGGAGAGCAGTGAGGAAACTTGCTGTAGTTCAGACCAGAGGTGTTAGTGTCTTGGATGAGGCGAGGTATGAACAGTGATTGAGTTCTAGATATATTTTGAATGGTGCTCTTTAAGTTTCCCCCAGGGCTTATTTAATGCATGGAGTCCTCCTTCATAAATTTGGACTAAAATAAAAGTAGAACAGATCTTCCTTTTGACAGCCCTTCTTTACTTCCCATAGACAACCATCCTAATATGTGTAATGTGTTTGTATCCTTCTGTTTGTATGAATTCTCATGAAATAGGCCTTGTTCTTTTGTCAGAGATTTTTTAATTTAAATAGTTGGCATTGTGCTACAGATCACATTTTGTTTCTTCCTATATTTTAAAAACTTATCTGTGTTGTTGAATGTACCAAAAGTCTGCTGTTTTTGGCTGAAGCAATTTATTCAAATGAGACCATTGAACTGTGAAAAGACTATGTTAGTACGTGTTTCCCCTGAGTTTTCTCGTCTCTAGTCCAAACCTACAAACTTCTTCCAGCTGTTCCCATGTAACATGACTTTGAGCCTTCCTCTAGGCCTGGCCACTCTCCTCTGAGCCTCTCAGCATCTATTTCCACTCACAGACCTGGAGTTCTGAGAACAGCATCTATATCTGGAAATTCCTCATCATTTGTCAGACCTAGAAACAAGGTTTAGTAGCTGAGAAATGGGTGGAGGGTTGCTGGGGCTAAGAAAATAGAATCCACAGGACAAAGTGAGTGCCTAGATTCCAAATGTGTCCAGAGTAGACCTCTGCCTCGATTTTCATGGACACTACAGAGTAGTAGTTAAGAACCTGGGTTCTTTCATCAGATATACACAGGTTTGCCTTTTATTAATACTTCTCTTTTCTACCAGTTGTGTGACTTTGGATTAATCACTTAGCATTTTGCCTTCTATAACATGCTGATAATTATAGTAGTAATTTTCTAAGGTTGTTATTAGTATTATATGCAATACTATATGTAAACCTTTTGGCATAGAGCCTGACACAGAATGGGTCCTTGGTAAATATTGGCTCAGATTATCACAAAAAATTCAATATGCAGTGTTTATTTGCATCACAAAAGATATCAAAGGGTTCTCTTTAAAAGCAATTTCTGTAGTGCACTGATGATATGTGTTCAATAACCAAAATTGGGTATACATACTGCTTTTCAGCAGGATAGACTGTATAAAGGTTGGTTTACCTTGTATGATGACTGTGAGGGAGATACACTATATGACACTAAGAACCCTGTTGAGAGCATTCTGCCTATATGCAGACATGATGATGTTATTGTGGGTTTTCTCCCAATTGATATTCTCTCTCTCTCTCTCTCTCCCTCCAATCTCTCTCAGATACTGTTATGACTATAGTCTCAGCAGTGGGTTATACTTTTTTAAAAAATTTAAGAATAACACTGTGCTTTCAGAAGTAATATACCCTATTTTTCCAGGGAAAACCTGTAATAATGAAAATATAGAAGGAGAGTACATGAAGGGACTGAGTTTATTGTCGCTGAAATCACAGGATTGGAAAGCAACACAGAAGTCATCAAGGACTCCCTTCTCTTTCTATAGTTGAGGGCACCAAAGCTTATAGAGATGGGATGACTTGGCCAAGGTCACTCATCTTCTAAATGGCACCACAGGGGCTCAGATTTCCTGTCCCGTGTTCCTTCTCCTACTCATGGTCCTAGTAAGGATTGGATTTCAATCACCTGTTTTTGGGACTAGTTATTTTGTCTTAAAAACCCAGGTAATGGAATTTGTACCTTCCCATTGTAATCTGTGTTGCTAAGAAAGCTTTTCGTTAAATACAGTCCAGCTGCCTCTTGAAGCCTTTTAAATATGCAAACCTAGGCCTGCCACAGAACTCTCATGGTTCCATAACATTTCTTATATGGTTAAGAGAAAGAAAACACAGTGTGGGCTGCACACATTTAGTCTCCTTTTTTCTCCTTTAGCTCCCACATCAAACTTCTTAAAGGCTCCTCCTTCCTTCCTCCTCTCCGCCATTTAATGTCCCTCCCACTAGAATTTGAGCATTTATAGCTTGCCTAAGGATTGAGTTTGACTTAAGTTGTTTTGTCTTTGTGCTCTTGTTTTTTATTTTTGCTTCAAATCTCAACACATTTTGCATCAGTGTGGTGCAGTGGAACGAACAAAGAAACAAATGAGTTCAAATCCATGGTCCTTCACTTCCTAGCTTGGTGACTTGGGCCAATTTCATAACTTTTCTGTTCTGTCATGTGTAAGAATTGGAATAACAGAAGCCACCATATCTGTTTTATTATAAGGATTAAGTGTAGTAATATTTCTGAAATCAGTTTCTAGGCACACAGATGCTTTTTGGAATAAATGAATTGAGAGAATTCCATGCATTATCTCATTTACTCCTCTTACCAACTCTGTGAGGTGGGAGCTATTATAAGCCCATTTTGGAGATGAGGAAACAGAGAGGCTTAAACACTGAGCCTAAGTAAAGTTAAAGGATTTGTCTGAAGTTGGAACTGGAGCCAAGATGACTCCTAATCAAAAGAATTGCTCTAAAGCATCACTCCTGATTTTCCTTAAGGCATCTGTGTTATAGTTGATGCTAATGACTTGGCTGTGTGGGCAGTGACTAAATAAAGGAATGTGAACTGAATCATTTAGCCTCCACTTTATTGCCTCCATTTTATGGACCATGAGACTTACTTGGGTGAGGAAGTTCTACCAAAAACTTTAATATGGTAAGAAAACAAAAGTAAAAAAGGCAAGATCCCTCTAAGTAGCTTTGCAAAAATCAATAAGATTAATATACCCTTTGAACATGGTTATTTTAGCTGAAATAAGGAACTGGTATGGGGGAAACTTCACAGACTCCTTGTGTAATAGATGTGTGTGTGCCCTTTTTCTCTTCCTTTGAGGTGGTGAATATGATTACATGAAGCAAGTTGATAGAATAAATGGTTATACCAAGAAGATGTGCTCTGGAAATGGTTTGATAATCTGTAAATGTTATTTTACATTCTCAGATTCATCAAAATGATCCACTCAAGGTAGTTTGAAAAGAATGAGTAGATAATGTACAACTAAAATTGATGGATTGGAAGTCTGGAGAAAATGTTTGCTCTTGGGAACACTTGTAATTGCCTCCTAACTTCTGTATAATTTAAACAAACTGTGTTTAACTTACTGTATGGGTCAAACTTAATTTTTAACCTCCTGTGAAATGAAAATTATCCTTGATGTCAATTCATAGAATTTCCCATCTAGATATTAGCGTGCTCACAGACATTAATTAAGTGTTGTCAGAAAAAAAAGAAAAGATTATGTAGTTGAAAAGGTTTGAAGCTACTGGGTTCAGTTAGTTTCATAGATTTCTTTAGTGCAGGACTTCTCAGAACCTCTAAGTGCTGATGTGGACAATGAGCCTCCCAGAAGCCTGCAGATATAATAGCATAAACTTACTTGAGTGTGCAAAATACCCTGTGTCTTTTGTTTTTCTTCCCCTGAATACTTTTTCACATCTTATGGGTTTCATGTCCTCTGGAACAGACTTTGAGAAATATTAATATTCTCTGACCCTCCTCATTTTATATAATAATTTAGGAAATTGAGTCTCAGAGTTATGTACCTTATAGTAAATATCTTATTTTTGTATCTGCCTATGAGGTGTGAACTGTAAAGTAATGCGATTATAGTTTTATTAATAGAAATATTGCTTGGAGATGAGTGTTCTCTTTTAAAATGGAACCCTTGCTTGTGTTTATGTTCAGTATCTCGAAGATGGTGTCTTTATTCAAAAAAGTTTCCAAGATTTTCTTTTGGTTATTGCTGTACTCAGGTTACCAGACCTGTCCACAAGACAATCAGCCTCGGGACTGCAGATCAACATCTGACTGGTGTTCTTGTGGTAGAAAGAGTACTCATTAAGGCATCAATGAAATTTTGGTTCTTTTAGTCTCCATTTGACCATTAAATGACTTATCTTTTAAACTCTCAGAGTCCCAGTTCCTTCATCTGTAAATTTGGTCATGAGAGTAGCTGCTTTATGGGGACCTCATTTGGATTAAATGAGATCATGCTTGTGGAGATCCTTTATAAGAGAGATATTGTATTGGCTCTGGAAGCTGACTGCTTGAGTTAGATTCTCTGTTACACTGTATACTAGCTTTTTGACTGCAGAAAAATTATTTTAGTCTGTTTCCTTTTAGAATGGGAATGTAAGAATTTCTACCTTATAGGATTGTTTGGGTTAATAAAATAATCCATGTGCAGTGCTTAACACAGTGCTTGACACATAGTAAATGTCCTGTAAATGCTAGATGCTATTAATCTACTAAGTAGCAGGGGTGTCCAACCTTTTGGCTTCCCTGGGCCACATTGGAAGAAGAAGAATTGTCTTGGGCTACACATAAAGTATACTAACACTAATGATAACTGATGAGCTAAAAGCAGGTACGTGCATAATTTTTATAATGTTTTAAGAAAGTTTACAAATTTGTGTTGGGTCACATTCAAAGCTGTCCTGGGCTGCAGGTTGGACAAGTTTGAAAGTATTAAATGGATTAAAAAGTGATTCCTTTTCAAGTGAACTCTTTTTTTTTTTTAAAGTGGTGAAACAAAAAGATAGTTTTTTGAGGAGAAAGTACACTCCAAAGAGGAAGGAGCGAGCTTGAGCAAGAAAGTGGGTTAGGAGCCTTCAAGTGAATTCCTGATTTCATTAGGAGTGAATAGGTGGGAAAGCAAGATAATCAAGAGGAAAAAAATTGAAGAATGATATGTTGGTTAAAAAAGTTACATATTGACTAGTGCTGGCTCAGAATGACCAATACTTACAAGTTGAGTGACTTAAAACAATGCATACCATTATCTTACAGTTTCTGTGGGTCAGAGGTACGTGTGTGACTTTGGATCCTTTAAAATGTTGCAAAGCATTAGCCAGGGCTGTGGTGGAATCTGAATGCTTGGCTGGGGAATGGTTTACTTTTAAGCACACATGATTGTTGACAGCATTCACTTCCTTCCAGTCTGTTGACTCAAGAGTTCAATTTCTTGCTGTCAGTCACCTATAGGCCACCTGTAGCCCCTCGCTGTGTGGACTTTCCCAACATGACTGTTTGCTTCCTGAAAAACAGTAAGGGAGAGTCTCCTAGCAAGATGGGTGACAATCTTAGGGAGTGGAATCAAGCACAAATAATTATGTAGATGATTCCATATACCTTTGCTGTATTCTTTTGGCTAGGAGCAAGTCACAGACTCCACCCACACTTGAGGGAGGGGATCACACAAGGGCATGAACACTTGGAGTCATGGGGGGTCCCCTAGAGACTGTCTGCTGCAGGTTGTTTTCCAAAATCCAGCCCAACTTAAAAGGATGAAGATTTTGACAGAACGTGTCTCTGACAGCAAATTTAAGAGATGACATTTTTGGAACCAAAGCAGCATAGTTAGAATATGTATAGTCTCCCAAAATGCTCATTTTGAAATGAAAGTACTTATTTCAACCTGAATTTACATCTTATCAAACTGTTTGATGTCAGTCATATTATTTCATGATCAAATTTCATCAACTCCAAACTAAAAGATTTTCTTTATAATCCACAATTGTTCATATACTTTATAGAACCTTTGGCATTCTATCTTGCATAGCCTTTCCAGCTTGACAGGTTGAATGGAGGTGCTTTTATTACGAAGCAACTCTTAGTTATGATTTCTCATTACCTACAGAGATCTGAAAAGGTAAAATTCCCTTTATTGAAATTTCCTTGATTTTGTGTGTTCAAGGCTCTGAATTTACCACATACTAGTACAAATATTTACTCTTGTTTGGCTGTATAGGTCTATGGGAATTTGTGTTCAATAGCTCCAGTGGCTTTATTATAATTAGATAAAATTACCAGGAGTTGGGTATTGATCCTAACCACATGGGAGAAGTGTTGCATAGAACTATGTCATGCTCACCTATGTGATCGTCATGTTAAGGAGAATGATATACACAGGCATCAATAAATACCTTTTCAAAAACAGTCTTGGGACAGAAGGTTATCTCAAGCTTGGAGTATAAGGAAGCTATAAAATAAAAAAATCATAGGGTATAAAAATCTCTTATTAATTTAGCCTGATGAAGACAGGTTTTAGGTTATTCTTGAACAAGGGAATATAAGTTACAGCAAACCACATGAAAAATGGAAGTTAGCTGGAAGGGTCCTGCTTAGTTTCTGCTCCACAGAAATACAGTGAGCCAATAATAAATGCATTTTGATGCTGTGATTGTTCCCTAGAAGAAAATCTTCTGTAAAGATTTTTCAAAACTCTGATCCATTCCCCAGAATTGGCCAGTCATGTTATTGATTCATTATTTTCACTTCATTTGAAGCATTATTCATCTATGACTTTGGTTTGTGGTTGAGTTCTACTGAAAATAAAATCAGCAAAATGTTTCTACTTGAACTTCATTTATCTTTGGATGTTCTCAATAGTACCGACAGCACCTGGAGTGTTTTTGTCACAAGCAATATATTCTTGTATCTATTGATTTCTGATATACTCATCATTGAAACTTTAGGTCAGGGTAGAACACGCTGGCTGTAGAAGTAAATTTATAAGTAAATCCAAAGTTTCTTATAAATTTTATGGTTTGGGAAAATTAGTATTATTAAGCTGTATTTTAAAAAATTACATTCCTGGTATGAATCTGCTCAAGACCACAAAAGTGGAAAACTCTAACCCTAAGTAGGACAACACCATTGAACAACAAAAGATCTCATCCTCACATTAAAGTTTAGTCCTAGGTCTGCCCTATATGTGACATTGGGAAGTTCACTTAAACCCAGACTTGGGTATTGTATAAAGGGCATTTGAGATCTATAATCCCATAACTTCTTGGGAGACAGAAGGGTAGGACCTTTTACACATCAAGTATTAAATTTCTGACCTCTGATCTTCTGGCATTTTCAAGGCATAGCTGAGGTTACTGTGCTGGCTTCTATGAGAGCAGGGGTGTAAGAGGAAGTACAGGGATGCTAAAAAGATGAATAGTGAGACCCTGACTGTCAAAGGTAGAGTATTATTGATAAATTCAGTAACATTGTTGAGTGTTAGGTATTGCAGAAGGTACAGACGGCATTAAGATACAGCTGCTGCCTTAAAAAATGCTTATAAGGTAGAGGAAAAACAAATGTTGATAAATAAATATGCTAAGGTGAGGCAGGGTATATTTAATACCACAAGGGAGATTCAGATAAAGTATTGTTAAAGTTTACATGGAATGATCATATCTAGTTTGAAGAGGTTGGATCCCAAAAAGCTTTCATTAAAAGATGACATTTGAAGTGGACTTTAAAAGTTGGAAGGTAATTTTCCTGATGAAAATGAAGGGAAAGGGGCTCTGGGTAGAAGAAGATGCATAAGCTGTGGGAAAATTGAATAGTTTCATTTGGTTGAACAATGAACAATTGTGTTGAAAGAGTAGGCAATGGGCTTATGATTTTATCAACAACAAAATTATGAAAGCCCAGTAGCTTACATGATTGGGTATTCTGGCTTATGCAGCTTGCTATCATCTGAGACAAACTCATTTTCATCTTTACACCAATAGGATGCATTTTAAAGATACAACTGTCATTTCAACAACATCTTGTCTTTTGCACTGACCCAGCATAGCTATAGAACTTTTATCTGTGCAATGCTATGCTTTCTAACAGCATTGGAGAAATAGTTAACATTATTATTGAACAACATCAAGTGCCAACCAACATTTGTTTTGTCAGGAGCATTAAAAAATCTTCTATGTGGAGGAAACTACTTTCTGTTTATTGTGTCACCTTAAATGTGAAAATGGGCTGGCTCTCAAAGGGACCATTTCCAAACCTGGCTAAAAAATGTAGTACCTCTTTTATTTTTTATCACCTCGTGGCTATCACTTTTACATTACCTTGGGCTAACTATCCTTTAAATATTTGTCTGGCTTTCTTGGAGTGCTTGAAAAAACTTTTTTGTTAGCATTACTGAATTCCATGCCAACTACCTGTTTCTAAAAGACCACGTGAAGGCATGCAAGGAATAAGCTGCCCTTGTGCAATTTGCCTTGTCCTTGTCAATGACAGGCCCAACTCTCATGAATTATTTAAACTCCTACTGTCCTGCAGTGAGCCCAGCAGGGTTTACTAAAGAAGACTCTTGACTCTTCCCTTAAGGAATCATACTTCTCAGGGGTAGTGATTGAAGTGAAGTAACACAGCAGTTGCAGGAATGAAATAAACATTGAGCCAAAGTCCTGACCTGAGATTTGGACAAATTTCTGTAATTTTTATCTGTTGTCATCTAACTGCAAAGCACCTTTTATACCAGGAAGGGACTGGTCAACAAGGGAGCTGTAGAAGGTTATATGCTTCTAGGAATTTGTCCATTTCTTCCAGATTGTTCAATTTGTTGGTGTATAGTTGCTCATAGCATTTCCTTAAAAAAATTTTTTTTGTATTTCTTTGTATCTTTTTGTCACTTCTCTTTCATTTCCAGTTTTATTCATTTGGATCCTGTCTCCTTTTTTCTTGATGAGTCTGGTTAAAAGTTTGTCAATTTTGTTTATCTTTTCAAAAAACCAGCTCTTGGTTTCATTGATCTTTTGCATTTTTTTTAGCCTCTATTTTGTTTACTTTCACTTTGATTTTTATTATTCCCTTGCTTGTACTCACTTTGTCTTTGTTTGCTATTCTTTCTCCAGTCCTTCTAAATCACTGACTTGATCTGCTTCCTCTAATCTAGGGTTGATTCTCTCTTATGTACTCTTCATTTTAGTTATTGTATTCTTTACTTCTGACTGGTTCTTTTTTATGCTTTCTGTTTCCATTTTAATGTTGTCTCTCACTTTGTTAAAGTTCTGTCTTATATCACTGAGCATCCTAAAACTAGTGTTTGGAATTCTGCATCTGGTAGATTGCTTGTCTCCATTTTGTTTATTTCTTTTTCTGGAGCTTTGTTCAATTTTGAAATTTGAGATATGATTCTTTGTCTCCCACTTTTGGCTGCCTCACAGTGTGTTAAATAGAACTGCTATATCTCCTGGTTTTAGTAGAGTGGTTTTATGTAGTAGGTGACCTGTGGAATCCAGTGGTGCATTCTCCCTGGTCACCAGAGCTGGGTGCTCCAAGTGTGTCTCTTGTGTGGGTGCATGTGCCTTTCTATTGTAGTTGAGACTTGGTTGGTGTTTTCACATCAGTGAGAGGGATTGATGCTTTGGCTGATTGATAGTGAGGACTGGCTGTGCCTACAGTGGAAGAGCTGTGGTGCAATGCCAACCCAAAAGAGCAGGATTCAATTTAGCAGGGCTCTGGTGCCTGCCCAATCTGCCCTTTGGGTGTGTAGTTCTTGTAGATGGCAAGGTGATGCTCTAGCTTGGTCTGAAGCTGGTCTTTGGGTGTGCAATTTCTGGGGCCTCCTGGAAAGTGACCCGCTGCAGGCCAAGGTCATCCGTAGCCTGTGCCCTGACAGAGGCCACCTGGTATGAGCCACAAAGCAACTCACAGATGGCCGCCGCCCACATTGGGCTTGGAGGTGCCTCCAGAGGCCAGTCTGTGAACTGAGGCTGGCTGTTGTTAGCGCCCCGCTTAGGGCTGCTCAGCCAGAGGTACGTACATGCTGAAGCCAGATGCTGCTTGTTTGGATTTTGTGAACCTTTGAGAGATTTTTAGGAAAGTCCACAGCATGAGCTAAGACAGGTCATTTGTAGGAAAAAGCCACTGAAAGTGGTTTGGGTGTGCTTGAAATTTAGGTGGGGTATGGTGTCAGGGAATAATTAGGGCAAGGTTGACTAAAAGTGATAGCCAATTTGATGGAGACTCAGATATGCCTGCATCTGAATGCAGGGAGGAGGACCGCTCAACAAAGAAACAATGGCTTCTGCCAGCTTTTCAGCCTGGAAGAAAGCTGCCCCTCCAACCCTTGCCCTGAAGCTAGACAATTTAGTCCCTCCTATTTGTCCCTAGCACCTTTTAAGTGGCTTCCCCAGCAGTGGCGCTCAGACCAAGTAAGTCTGTCAATGAGTACATTGATGCACAGGCACTTTTAAGAGGAGTGCCTGGGACTGCAGCCACTATAGTCTCACTTAGTTACAACCTCCACTGATTTCACAGCCAGAAGTTATGGGGATTTCTCTCCCTGGCACTGGAACCCTGGGCTGGGGAGCCTGGTATGGGACTGAGACCCCTGGCTCCTCCTTGGGGGACCTCCTCAGTGCAGATATCCCTTCTAATTTTTAATTGTCACACACTGGTGGGAGATCAACTCGTTCCATGTCTGTGCCCCTCATTACCAGTTTTGAGGTAGCTGCTTCTATATGTCTGTAGTTGTAGGACTTCAGTTCAGACTATAGGTGATTTTCAATGATGGTTATTCTGTACTCTAGTTGTAATTGATTTTGTCCTGAGAGAAGGTGAGCACAGCATTTACCTACTCCACCATCTTGACTAGAAATGCCCATCATTATTTTTTCAAGTAGGTTCTCAATCCCTTGTTTTCTTTTTTCTTCTGGAATTCCTATGATGCAAATGTTGCTACATTTGATGTTGTCCCCCAGGTCTCTTAAACTATATATTTTATGTTTATTTTATTCTTTTTTCATTTTGTTTTTCTGATTGTGTTTTCTTCTACCTTGTCTTCTAAATCTCTGATTCAGTTCTCTGCTTCATCTAATCTGTTGATTTCTTTTATTGTATTCATTATTTCAGTAATTGTAGTCATTATTTCATTAATTATATTCTTTATTTCTGACTAGTTTTTTTTTTTTAATGGTTTCCATGTTCTTTTTTAATGCTATCTCTTTGTTGAAATTCTTACTAAGTTTCTTAAGCATTCTTATAACCAGTTTTAAACTCTGTATCTGGTAGGTTGGTGTCTCCATTTTATGTACTTGTATTTCTAAAGTTTTCTCCTGTTCTTTTATTTGGGACATGTTTCTTAGTTTCCTTATTCAAGCTGCCTCTCTGTGTTTGCTTCTATATATTAGGTAGATCTCCTATGTCTTTCAGTCTTTGTTGGGTGGCCTTATGTAGTTGATGTCCTTTGTGGTCCAGTGACACAGTCTTCCTGATCAGCTGTCAATGTGTTCCCAGAGTGTCCCTTGTGGTATGTGTATTCTCCTAAATAGTTGAGCCTTGGTTGCTTTTGGCATCTCAGTGGATGGTATCGACTCCCAGGCTGACTGACTTTGGCTACACTCACAATGAGCTGCTGTGTATTTTAGCCTTGCCTATGATGAGCCTGGTAATACCTGGTGGGAGCCACAAAGCTATATGAGGTTGACTGCTGCCTGAGCTGAACCTGCAGGTGTATCGGGTGGCCTGGCTATAAACTGAGGCTAGCTCCCACCAGTATTGTGCAAGGGACAGCTTAGCAAAAGGCCCAGGGCCCCTAGGCCTGTTGCCATCTGCTGATTGCCTGTAAGGCTCAGCTGTTGAAAAAGTTCTTAGGTGTATAGGCTGGGCTTGTTGAACTGGTGCTAAGAAGGCCTTCAGCCATGTAGAACCAACTGGGGGGTGGGGGTGGGTGGGGTTCCAGGGAGTCATGACATGTGACTCGTGATTTTTACAAAGTTAATGCAGATTCATTTGTGGCACCAGTGCCTGGCTTCTGACAACTTCGTAAATGATTCTGAGAACATTGCAGCCAGCTACAATTTGCCTCAAGTTCACAAATTTCTGAGAACTGCCCAAGAGTGGCTGTGGCTCAAGGTGTGGCTGGCTGCCCACCACCAAAAGTTCTGCAGGGAATTGTGAGCCATAAAAGCCTTCCACGGCTTGTGGGGTAGGGCTAACCATCCAGGATCAAAGAGTGCCCTCCATAATACAGCACTAGGTGCCTGGGATGGGGTTCCAGGAGATACGGGGTATGGGCAGTAGTTTTTACAAAGTTAATGCATTTTGGTTCTGGCACTGGTGCTAGGCCTGTGACCACTTCACAAAAATGCCCTGAGAACTCTTGCCTCATGCCCTCAGGTCCCCAAGGGCTGCCCAAGAGTGTGTGGCTCACTGCCCACCCACAAAGTTCCCCTGGCAGATGTGAGCCATCTGCTGGTATACAAGGCTTCTGCAACTTGTAGGGTGGGGTCAGTACCCAGTAACCCAGATTGTCCCAAGTGTTGTCGTACTAGCACCAAGATGGTGCAAAGATGTGGATATTTTCAGACCAATGTGGTTGCAGATTTGGCTTTAGGAGCTGGTTCAACATAGAAAAGGTGGTACCCTTCCTTAGGCTTCATGTGAAGCAGGTTCTACACAGGGATAATAGTTCTGGTCCCTCTAGCCCTCAACTCGAAGCCACACAACACAGTCTTTCCCAGTATGTCTTTGGCATTTTTTGAGTTGGCTACCCCTCTAAAGGAGACCAAGTGAGTATTCACAAGTGAGTGAGTCTGCGTGCAGGCCCTTTAAGAGGGCATCTGGGTCTCCAGCTGCCTACTGTCTCACTGGAATGGGCAGAGTCCTTCCTGACTTTCACTGCCAGATGTGGGAACTCCTTTTCTTGGCACAGGAACCCTGGGCTGGGGAACCTGGTATGGGACTGGGACCCTTCTCTCCTCCAGGGGACTTCTGCAACCAAGATGTCCCTCCTCTTATTCAGCCACTATCTGTGGGTTTGGGATCAGCCTGTTTTGCAGCTCTGCCCCTCCTGCCAGTCTTGATGTGGACTCTTCCTTATATCAGTAGTTATAGGGGTTCTGTTCAGCTAGTCTTCAGATGATTCTTGAAGTTGATCTATAATTTATTTGTAGTTTTGATATGATCTAGGGATGCGATAGGCATAGTGTTTACCTAATCTGCTTTCTTAGACCTTCTTTACATTGTGTTATTATTTTTTTTGTGAAAGTGTCATAGTGCTTGTACTTTGAACACATCATATCAAACATTTAATAATGTTCCTACTTATTACAAATGTATGTGGACATTCCATTTTCTTATATAGATGTTTGACATACTTTTGAAGTGACCATTAAAAATGCTGTAGGCTACTACAAAACATAATAATGAATGAAATGTAGCTACTTTATCCTCTTTCCTTGATCCATAGGGTCACCAGGGAGAACGTTGTTAGACTTACTAGGTAATGAAAAATGGAGGTTCTACTGAATATTGATTAAAGAACAATGCTTTAACAGCAAATCCCATATTTAATTCTACAACTTATTAATATATAACCATCAATATAATATACTAAGAAGTCTTAGGTATTTCCAAGGTAAATGTTAATAAGAGTCCATAGTGAACGCTTCTAAGAAATGAAATACAGCAACGTTCACAGGTAGCATTGAAGAAACACTGTCAATTTAGTGCCAGCTTGACCCACTGCTTGTCCTGTCTTGGCTGGCTTTCTCTTTCTTCCTTCCAAACAACATGTGCTAGGAAATGCAAAATACTTTAACCTTAACAAAACATAAGAAAAGAAAAGGAAGCAACTGGGAAAATAATAAATCACAACACCCAGTTCCAAAGGTTTTGGATGCTCTGGTCTTTGGATTGATTCCTGCTATGGTGCTTCTCCTCTAGCAGCACTCTTGTGAGCTGACTGGAGGAGGGAGTTTGCAGGTCTTAAGAGAAGCATATAATCTCTCAGAGAGAATGGAATGCCTTTTGTATCCAAGAAACAAACAGTAGTTAGCTTTTCAGCATTTAATAGCTATAGTGAGGTGAAGGTTACCAGACAAAGCTGAGAAAAATATTGTAGGACTTGCCTGTAAAACCTCCATTATTAAGGGTGGTTGGTTTACAGAAAAAGGAGTTAATTGTTTTTGAGCAGTCCTATTATTCTTTCTTTCTTGTTCCTTCCTCATTGTGTTTTACTTGTACTCATTTTTTGCCTCTTTGCTCTACTGAACATTACATGCATGTGTGTATACAAATACATGGGCACAAACACAGATATATGAGCACACAGTGACATTTCAGCTGGACCTGCATTTTCTTTCCTGATAATTATGGAGATGGAAGGACGCAGCTTTTGCACAAGCTCTCTCTGCTTAGGATGAGCTCCGTCTTATCAAATATCTCTTTGTCTACACTTTACTCCCTTTTTATCTCTTCCCAGCAAGAACAAGAATTTTAAAAATAGATTTCAAAATATTTTTTAATAGGGTTCTTTTTTAAAAAAATAAGATTTATTTTTTTTCCATTATGAGAGTATTACTTAGAAAAAAATTGAATTTAAACAAAACAGAGTGGAAAGGAAAAAAGGGACTGTACTTTCACAACCGGTCTTCTATAATCTAAAATTCTTTTGCTTGAGATTTCTCAGGAAAGTCTAGTAATATTTGTTTATTTTAAATGTTCTCTCAGTTTAACCGCAGGTGTATTTGAATACTTGTCTTTGAATTTCTCTCTATCATGGGTGTTAGCCCTGCCAGTGCATCCTATTCATTACTGGGACTAAAAACATGTATATGCCCAGCTCCCTACTGAGATTTACTGATTCAGATTGTGCATGACTTGGGAACTGGTATTCTAAAATAATTTTTACAGGTGCTCCTGACCTTCAGCAATGTTGGAACAATTGCTCTGGATAGTGTACTTTTTTCTTCCTTGACAGCATTTCTAGAGTCCATCTCCCGTGGATCTGAATTTGAGGCTCATTTTTTATGAAATTGTCATACCATCATAAACATTCCTATGATTTTCTATCAGACCAGTACATTGTTCATATTAGGAGTTTCAATTTATAAATGGGCACTTATAATGTGGCATTTTTAATGAAGTTTACTAGCATTGACTTCCAGTGTCTATTCTCCTCCTTTTCATCAGAAAAAAAGTTTTTTTTTCTGCTGCTACACATGGCTGCTCAGCAAGAGAGCACAATTTCAAGCCTTCTTTGCAATGAGGTTTGGCCACGTGATTTGGGCCTGACCCGTGGGTTCCAGTCAATGTAAGTTTGGATCACGCCTTTAAAAGGAATGAAGTTTGTCCTCCCTTCCTTATTTCCCTTTTTGCTGGAGAGCCACCTCACCAACTCTGATCCAGATTATTAAGTCACAGAGAAATAAGCTTTTACTTTGTTTAAGCCCTTGTATTTGAACAGCAGTACAACAAGTGCATTAAGGCTGATAAAATCTAAATTATAATACTGGATTTACTGGGTCTCCTTTCCTTTGTTTGTTATTCATGGCACACACAGGTTTTCCATAGTTGGGATCAAGTCTCATGAATTTCTTCTAATTCGGGAAGCCTGGCAATGATAGCTACGCCTATTATTTATTCAGTAGCTGTAGGTTGATCAGTGCCAGTCTGTCTACACTGTAAAATAGAAGAAAGGGGATAAACATTTTTCTTCTGAGACAACTGCATTATATAGTGATAGAATCATAGAAGATCATAGTGACTGAGACTGACACTTTTCATGAAAATCCGTGTTTTCTTTTCTAGAACAGACAGTTGGATTGCATCACTTCAGCTTTCCCAGGAGTTAGGGATGGTTTCCTGACTGAATTCTTGATTCACTATGTTAGATCATTCTATCTTTAAATCTCCTTGCCTGCCTTCACATTGTTTGTCACTGACTTCAAATCCTGTCTTCTGCTTCCCTATTCAGGCTAACTTCCCTTGGAGTCTACCAAAGTCTGTGTTCTCAAAATCTACCTCATGCTTCCTCTGAATTGAGATATATTTTTTTTCTCCCTCCTCTCACCCTACCACAATATTCCAAACATGTCCAACATTCATCTTGCAGGTTGCATTTAGAGTGAAACTGTTAGTTCAGAAAAATAAGGTCGCACTAACATGTTTACTTTCTGTTTCAAATTAATGTTTTTACTGTTTCTTCCTGCAGTATTGTTGTTGCATACTTCTTAGTTCCACTCTTTCCTGGGCTGTGTGCCATATTTCTGGTCTTAGGAATAGCATGCCTGAAATAGCAGAATAGTATCTTTTATAACATTCCTTTTTCCCTGACAGCATAATGCCAGCTACAGTCTTTGTTTTTCTATTTATTCTTTGATTGTCTTAGGAACCTTTGTGTATTACTAACTTGGGTGTCTTCTTCTATTGTAGGTGTTGGTGGAACTGAAACTAAAACACATAATGAATCAGTGAGTGCTCATTAATAGAATGGCAAGTGTAAAACTTGAAGCATGGGAATCATATCCAAAGGTTTACGTCTTGGCAAAATAAGAGTAACGGTGTAAGAAGGTAGTCATGTTCATGCCCAAAGTACATTTTTGAATGTCAAATGTTCATAAAGGTGTTCTTTAAAACAATTAACTTGCATACAATTTAATTTAGTCAGAGCTTGGATTTACTTTGACTTGGCTGT
Organism: Lyroderma lyra; assembly: GCA_004026885.1. Classification (NCBI taxonomy): domain Eukaryota; kingdom Metazoa; phylum Chordata; class Mammalia; order Chiroptera; family Megadermatidae; genus Lyroderma; species Lyroderma lyra. Next base: position 235,649 of record PVJL010001553.1, read on the forward strand.
TAACAGAAGAAATCACCACTCATAAATGTGACCCACTTCAATGTAACCACCATTTCGGTTTTCAGTTTACTCCTACCGTAGTCCCTGCATTCTTCTCTATTCACCTTTGCCTAATTATTCCACATGTCTTAGTTAGTGTAACACCAGCTCCTGTGACAAGTAGACCCACAATGTATAGTGAGTTTAAACACAATAGAAGTTTAATATTTCTCACTCACTGAACACTACAAGGTGGGTGTTCCTGGTGGGCAGAAGGGCTCTCCTTCATGAGGCTGTTCACGAAATTGAACGGATGAAGCCTGTGCCATCTTTGTCACAGTTGCCAGAGTTGCCCTGATCATCTTTGTTCTAGCCAGCCACAAGGGTGGAAGGGACGGAGAAGCTTAAGTGAGAGGTTTCTGGGGGCCAGGCCTGTCAGTCATCACTACTGTTCGTGTTCCGTTAGCTAGGATTTTCAGTCGTGTGGCCATTCTGAACTACATGAGAGTTTTAGGAAATATAATCTGGCCAGCTCCAGGAGGCAGAAGAAATGGATTTGTGAACAGCTGGTGGTCTCTGCCACGCGCCTCTCCATGAGTCCATCTTTCAGTTCCCACTCCTTTAGCCTACCAAAAATCTTACTTAGTTTTCAAGATCCAGCTCCAAAGTGACTTCCTTGTTCCAGGCCCCTAGTTGCAATGCCTTGTTCCTTCCTCTGCCTTCTGTTTTGAATCTCTATTGTAGACTTTATTTAATTCTACCTTCTGTTCTGGTCAGGTTTTCTTTAAAGACTTGATTTTTTCAGAATGGTTTTTTGGTTTATAACAAAATTGAGAGGAAGGTACAGAAACTCACCACATATCCCCTGTCCCCCCAGATGGATAGCCTCCCCCTTTATCAGCATCACTCATTAGAATGGTAATTTTTTTTAAACCAAGGGTTAACCTACATTGACACGTCATCATCTCCCCAAATTCATAGTTTACAATAAGATTCACTCTCATTGTGTATTCTATAGACTCGGACGAATCTATAATGACATATCCGTCCTTATAATATCATACAGAGTGATAATTCTTACCTTTTTAGTGCTGAATAGTGCTCTGTTGTCTGGATATACACAGCTTATTTATCCATTCACCTACTAAAGGACATCTAGGTTGCTTTTAAGTTTTGGCAATTATGCATACAGCTGCTTTGAATATCTGTGTGTTTAAGTTTTTGTGTGGATGTCAGTTTTTAAATCTTTTGGGTAAATAACAGGAAGTACAAGTATCATAGTAAGAATGTTTAGTTTTGTAAGAAACTACCAAGCTGCCTTCCAATGTGACTGTACCATTCTGCATTTCCACCAGCAATGCCTGAGAGCTCCTTTAGCTCCATGTCCTCGTCAGCATTTGCTGTTGACAGTGTTTCAAATTTTGGCCATTCCAATAGGTGTGTAGTAGTATTTCACTGTTGTTTTAATCTGCCTTTCCCCAGTGACACATGATTTGGAGCATCTTTTCGTGTGCTTACTTACCATCTGTGTATCTTCTTTGGTGAGATGTTTGTTGAGGTCTTTGGTCCATGTTTTTAATCAGGATGTTTATTTTCTTATAGTTGAAACTTAAGAGTTATTTGCATGTTTTGGATAACAGTTTTTATTAGATGTGTCGTTTGCAAGTATTTTCTCTCATTGTGTGGCTTGTCTTCTAATTCTTTGTCTCTCACTCTCTCTATTTCTTTCATGTTTATAACCTAAGTTGGATATAAACATGAACAAACTTAGCTGGAAAATATGCACATGTATAAATCCTATTCTTAACACGACATAGAAGTTCTCCCTTTACATGATGTACCTGGACACTCCTGTGTTCTATAAGACTTTACATGAATTGATTGTGACAGCTTCTCTGACGTGTCACATTGCTCTCCATCTCATTCACTGTGCTCCAGTTACTGGTCTTTTAGTTGTCCTGTAGGCACACCGGGGCTCACTCAGTTTTAGGACCTCTGCACTTACTCTTCCCCCAGGGATTTTCTTGGTCTCCTTCTTTTGTTATTGTTTTTTGCAGAGTAGACATTTTTAATTTTAATGAAGTCCAGTTTATCAATGATTCCTTCCATGAATTGGGAGTTTGCTGTTGTATCTAAAAGGGCCTCTCCCTACCCATGTAACAGATGCTCAATAGATGTTAATGTTGCTGCCTTTTGACTCTTCCATAGTGATATTCCATTAATTGATTTTTAAAGACATGTAGCTGAATTGAACTGTTTATCTGGAAAGTATCCAGCCATGTAATATGTAAAATAGAGGCACTTATGGCTGGATTTTTTCTGGACAGCCCTTGTACAGCATGAGCAGCAGAGATCAGGACAGAAGGAACCCCTTGGAATAGCCTCAGTATGTTGGCTGTGCAGGCGCTCCCGCAGCTCCGGAGAGCTCATCACCTGCTTAACAAATTGTGTTAACTCCAGCTAAGCTTGCAGCTACCTGAGATGATCTCTGAGAATTGTGCCACAACCAGCAATGGATGCTTTATCACTGATAAGGCCAGAGGCAGGAGGCAGGCTGCCCCCACGTGATTCACTTAAACACCCCCCAAAGGGACATTGGAGTGAGAAGAGGAAACCAGATAAAGACAATGGCTAATGTTATACAGTCATGCCTTGGTACTCGACTCCTTTGGAACTCATCAAATTCGGTAATTGATGCCTTTTGACGTGAAAATCTTGTCTTGGTATTCGTTGTTTGTTTGGTACTCGATGTGCAAGCTAGAACTTGTTAGTGCTGCTACCCTTTCTAGCTGAAACAAGGCGTCATGCATTAGCCGTGCGGTAGCTGTTGCCCTGTGCACAACCCCTTGTGGTCTTACCGTAGTTTCTGTGGTCAATTTTGTGTATTTTGGGTTGGGGAATTCATTAAACTTATTTATATTATTCCTTATGGGAAAAATGTGTTTGGTCCTCCTTGTTTTTGGTACTCATTGCACCTCTCGGAACCAATTAACAATGAGTACTAAGGTACCACTGTAGATGATTCCACAGATTTACAGATTCAGTACAGATTTACTCTGATGCCTACCTACAGTGTTTTAGGTAGTATGGGAAGTAAGATGTTAGCCTTGGCCGTTTGCCTGGGTGAGATGGAGAAAAGGACACCAAAGCATGTAGACTTTTCTGTTGAGTTTTGTTCTTGTGTCTTCAGTTCTCCCACAGTAGGATATTGTCACTATCATACCATAGTGGGGATCCAGCCTGGGCTGAGGGCTTTGTGGCAGAGTGATTAAGAGCAGGGCCATAGAGCCAGAGCATCCTCAAGTCTTGTTGTGTAACCTCTAGTTACCAAATATCCATGTGCCTCAGTTTCCTCATGTGGATGGTAGGCCTAATTATCTCATAGGACTGTTTTGGGATTGCATGGCTTATGCCTTAGAACAGTGCCAGTGGTAATTGGTGTGCACGTGTTTATTAAATAGGCCTTCATATGTGTGTAGAACAGAAAAAGCAGTTTCCTCCCTTCTTCACCATGCTTCGCAGCAGTATTCATCACACTCGGTGAAGATGAGGAGCCTGAAAACCCTTCAGCACTTATCAGAGTTGGACTCACCCTTTCGGTGGGGGAAATGTGCTTGTGTGTGTCAACTAAAGCCGCATCTCAGGAAGGGTACTGTGGGGAAGGGTGACACAAAAGCTGGTTTTCCTGTGTTAGCAAGTAGACTTTCAGAGCTGATGAAATGTATGCAATTAATATTAATGTGACCTTGTTCCTACCCATGACCTGGAGAGATCTGGGACATTTAAGTTACATCTGTTCATTGTACATGCTTATAATAAAACTAATAGAAATAATGAAAAAAAAATGACCTGAAATTCTACCATCCTCTCTAGTCATCTGCTCCCTTCTGGTCTTTCTCAGATATTTCTGTAACTTATATAGAGTCCAGTTTTATCTCATTCTTATGTGTATTTAGGGACTTAGATCTGAGAGTCTAAATACCATGGGGGCAAAGTGGTCAGGGTGGTAATGAAAGGGTCGTAATGTGGACAGTGTGGGTGAGGAGACGTGATGTACATTACTGCTCAGCCCAAGCATTAAGAATCAGCTGGAGGAAATAAATACTCTTACAGCTTTGACTACAAGCTCCACACCCTCTTTAGAGAAATTAATCTTTATGATTAAATGGTAGTGTTGATATCAAAAGCAATATTCTTAATATCTTATACCAGTTTGTTTCTTCTGAGTCATCAGTACAATTTTCCTGAGTTTGTTTGTTTTGCAGGTTGGCTTCATAACAGGAAGCTGCATTTTGGGTTGATTATTTGCATTTTAAAAAATAGGCTGCTCACACTCTATTAAAATTTATAGTTACTGTGTTCATTGATCAGATCACTCTGTTAGCAGTTACTATTCCAGCTGTATATTTTAATTACACTTGAACAATCAGCCTTTCTCAGTCCTTGAGTAATTTGCTGAATTTAATTTGTCCTATTGTCTAAATCTGACTTAAATTATTTCATTAGTGTTGGCAGTCCTGCATTACACACACTTTCGGCTCTTTTTAAATCAATTTGTTGGGGGGTTTTAATTATGCAGAACAGTCAATAAAGGTCGATGCCATCAAAAGAACTATTGAGGCAAATGATCACAATGAATATATGCCTATGAGATATATTTTATTAATGAACACCCTTAGCATTTATGCCAAAATATTAACTAATTAATTCATACCACACTCCATAGGAATGATCAGCAATTTTATTTTTCATTTAGTTAATGACAAACTATGGCACAGAGACACTATATGAATTATTGAAAGCTGCACAGCAAGCTAGAGCAAAGTGATTAGGTATTTCTGAATCATGGAGGATTAAAACAAATATTTTATTTGAAGTTAATCATAATATATTAGACTTTGATCAAAACATTGACTTCTGATAGCTGCTTATTTTCATACCCAAGGAACTGTAGCAGGAAGGGACCTAAGCATGTAGTTCAGAGTGGGCTGTGGGCTATATTTGATTTATAGACCTGTCTTCTGGGTTCTACAGAATTTTATTTTATGTTTTTTCATTAGGATTTGAATACATTTAAAAGGAACATGGGCTCTCTAGCTCCCTACCTCTGACTTGTAGTCCTGTGTTTGGTCTGCTTTACACATATTTAAGTTACCTTTCTAAGAGGCACTTGAGTTTACTGCACCTAATTTTAGCTCAGCGCCCTCATTTTTGGCTGGAAAACTAAGCCCCAGAGGGTTGATGTTTAAAGGCACCCATAAAATTACTAGTAGAGCTCAGCACCTTAGTTTCATGGGTCCGCTTCAGTATTTTTTCCATTACACTAAGAAGACTCTGTAAGTTTCCATCAGAGAATTAATGCAAGACAATTATTTTGTTATATCTCTTTGGATTATGGAAATAAGGCCTTAAAGCTATAATATAGATCCGTGGAATAAATCATAAGTTTCCTAATGTTTAAAAAGTATGTTTGGTGTGGCATAGAGAATGTTAGCTGCGAGTCAAAAGGCGCAGTTCCAATCTCAGCTGTGTCACTACCTAGAGGCTATTTGATTCCACAGCCTGGTTTCCTCAGGGCATCGCGGTAGATGAGCAGTAAGTTCCCTCCTAGCCTTAGGATCCTATGATTCTTTCATGAACTTCAGTAAAAGAATATACAGGAGGCAGAGAAAGATGTGCCATTTGATTAAAATGCCACTGTTCTAGGCAATCGGTTGTCTTCTGGAAACATTTTGAAACTGAGTTTTATGGTCCTTACTCACCTTTTCAGTTGGAGAGGAAATTCCAAACTATAGACGCTAGGGAGGTGGTTATTAGTTAATATGTATATTAATACTTAAAGATCTCTGGAAGAAACTAAATAGATACTACAGAGGTCTTGGGACTGTCTGATCCCTTTGAGGAGCATATTGCTAAGCAACAGTCACGTCAACTGGACCATAAGCTCCTTGAGGGGTCTCTCTCATTCACCTTTGTTTTCCGTATGCCTAGTGCATTGTCTGGTACACAGTAGATGCTCAGTAAATAATGACTGAATTTCAACATTCTGAGGACGATTGAGTCCTAGTGTTAGGAGAAATCTTAGAAACCAGATCAGCCTCTGCCAATGCAGAAATGCTCTCTGATATTCTAGGAGGCTGCTCAGCAGGCTTCACTAGTTCAGCCAGTCATTTATTCCATGAATGTTTATTGAGAGGTCTCCTATGTACAGGAACAATTCTAGGATACAGTAGTGAATCAAGGAGGTACAGTCCCTGTACCAGGAAGCCTGCTATTGCAGGGGGAGCATTATCAGTGACTGGGATGCACTATGTGTGACAGTCTCCACTCCACCAGTGGCCAAATCTCAGCTCTAACAACCTTCCTCTGGGAGGCAAAACCCCCTCTCTGATGATTCCAGCATCACTTCTTCCTGACATTTTCTCCATGTGTCCCAGCATATCGCTCTGGGTCCTCCATTTATGGAGGATGCCGTTGTCTTCACCCAGCTTCCACCTTGAGCTCCGTTTCAGCCACCATTGAACGTCTCTTAAACCACAGCATGTGGGAACGTACCTGTGCCAAGGGTCACACTTACCTTCACGGCAATGCTTGTTCCGGGGAGTTGAGGCAGGAGATGACACTCGTGTTTTTCCTGGCAGAAAAAGCAGCAGTGACCTGTCATGTTTGGAAACACTGCCTTGTGTTCTGGCCTCCTGGGAAGTTTCATTATGTAATTAACCCTTCCTCCAAAGCCTCAGAGCATCTCCACATACCAGGTTGAAAACTTATTTTTTTGAACTTGGAATTAAGGAAAATCTGAGTGAGTATGGATAGGGAGCAGTACTGCCGAGGGGCAGGCTGGGCCTGAGCACAAAGGCCTGAAACATATCCTGTTTCAAAAACACTGTCTCTCCATTCTCCACCTGCATCCTGTACAATCCCTTGTTGACTCAAATCCACACTTTTTAGCAAGGCATCCCTGGTTCTCCATGCTTTGCACATGACCTACCTTCTTAGCTTCATCTCCCATGAGTTGCCCTCATAGTGTCTTTGCCTTGGTCAAACAGAATTTCTCACTAATTTACTTAATTATCCCTGTATTTTTCCTCCTAATCTTTGCTTAGGCTTTTCTCTCAGTTTGTAATTCCCCTCTCTCTACCCAGAAGACCCTTCCCTGCCCTGATCTCTGCGTACCCAAAGCCTACTCATCATTTAAGGCTCATGCACCGTGCTACCTCCTCCATGAAGCATTCTGTAATTCATGATGGTTATCCCTCCCACAACTTCCTTCCCAGCTGGAGTTATTCTCTCCCTATTTTGACCTTCGATAGAACCTGAGATCTACTTCTCTTGAGCAAGTGTCTTGCTTTTAAATCGAATATAATTATAATAGCCATTAAATGCTAATTACACCCGATTATGCTCCTTGGAAACAGGCTCTTTGTCTGAGGTCTTTGAGTTTTTCCTACAGGCCTGGTGGAGTGTTCTATACTCAACATATCCTACATAAATAGAGTAAATTACTCTCAGAAATTGCCAAACAGACATAAATATCTAACATAACTGTATAAAATCAAGTTTTCTGTAGGTCAGTCTCAATATGTTTATTTTTAAAGACAACTGTCTGCAATCCCAAAAATACTTGAAAAAGCACTTCTAATGTTTAAAAAAATCAATCTCTCAAAAATACAATAAAACCAAACAAGCAAACAAAAGGTGAACAAAGAACCAAACTAAAAGAATTCACCTTCATAATGTATAGCATAACTTTAAACAATCACCTTTCTCTTTAAAGATGTCTCGGAGGCCTTGGTCAGCTCTGCCTGAGCACACGTGCTCTCCCACCCTCAGTTTTAACAGGCTCTCCTGACTCCCTGGCTTCTCCCCTCTCCTCTTGCTAATACAAATCCAACAAGTCTCCATGGGCTTGCTAGTTCCTTCCTCTCTCAGCCCATAGCAGAGTCACTAAAGCACAGAGTTGATGGGGCTGGACAGGCCAATTCCTCTGAGTGGATGTGAGTGGAAGAGCTTGTGAGTATCCCACTCTCTCACTCTTAGAAGCTGTCATGGAGCATTTAAATTCACCATTAAGAAGCCCCAAATGGGAATTGCCATTACTTGCTAATTAGAAATAAGCATGGGAGAGCAGACTCTGGGGGCAATGTCTGACAGCCTCTTTCTGAGCTTGGACTTTGGACTGAGCAACTTGAAATCAGGGTGGTACAACCATGGCCAGGTAGGTGAAAGCCAATCTTGCTGCTGGTTGGTAGCCATCAGCTCCCCCGCTGCAAGTGAGAAAGTGAAGAGCCAGAACCTCCGAAGACATTTGGTAGCTGTGATGGCAGGCCTCTCCTCCCCATGTATGAGGTGACAGTAAGCTGTTTTCAGCGTGTGCTTTCAGAATGTAACTAGTGTAGTGTTTTTTATTCCAGTGCTGCTTGGATTGCTTCATTTGCTTTTATGACAGGGCTTGGGGATGATTAAATGACAATGTAATGTGCATAATAACTCATTTAAAGTTTTAGTGAGGGCTTGAATGAAGGTGATGGGGTTTGAGCACATGTTGGAGCAAACTGTACAGGTGAAACCTAAGCCAGGAGCTACTTAGAATGATTTCTCATCTTGGCAGAAAACAGCTGCATTTTCTACATTCTTCCATTTTCCTCAGCTCTTTTATTTTACATGTAGTTCTACTTCTTGATTGTATGGGAAAACACAGGGCACTCTGGGCTTAATCCCTACCCCATGTATTGTAATTGCTTTCTGGAATCCATAAGATATCTGAAATTATCTTGGGTCACTGAAATTCCTCTTAGCCTGAGGCCTGATGGACCATGATGTGGGAGTTGAGATGGTTTGAGGTGCAGACAAAGGCTCCAGACTATTGTCCTGTTCCTGTCAGCACAGGAGAAGACTGTAACCTGTCATGTGCCTCATGTGTTTTCTGAGTATGGTCAGATGATGTTTGGTGATTTCTTTTGCCACCATCCTATGAGCAGGTAGAAGAGAGAGGGAGAGTGGGAGGGAGATGAGTTCTCCATCCTCTGCAAGAGATCCCTGGCTGAACCCAGGGGTTTGGCTGAGGGGAACAGGCACCATGACACCCACTGCATGGCCATCCTAGGCTGACTCCTTTGGTGGTGGCCCAGAAGCAGAGGACAGGGAAAAGACTGACCCACTGCATTTTCTCACTTTAAACATTTTCTGCAAATGGAAATGGGCTGAATGGTAGCTTTTCTCTTTCTCTAGAGCTTTTGTATGGGTAGTTCCCTGGCTGGGAATCGAACCCAGGCCACAGCGTTGACAGCACTGAAGCCTTAGCCACTACACCACCAGGGAACTCCTTCTCCAGAGCTTTTGGATCTTAATCCTTTTGCTGCGATGTTTAGATATATCTGAATGAATATTTCCATCCTTGGACTGCAGCGTTCAAAATACTTAGTATGTTTTGAATATTTTTTGCTAAAATTCAATATAATGGTAAATTTATTACCATGTAACAAAGATTTCAAATAAAATAATATCATTTATATACAAAGCAGCTCAACATGTTATTGTTAAATGCATGAAAGAGTCCAAATATCAACTCTTTATTTTTTGTGGCTTTTTGACACATTTAAAAAAATACTTGAAGTCATTTAACACAGTGGAAGGGTTAAACTCAACAGTCTGCTGAAGACGAGGTGTTGTCTTGAGAATAAAGGTTCTTTTTTGTTGTTTGTTTTGTATTATTTATATATTAATAATATGTAACTACTAGCAGGTCTCCTTAGGTCTAGAGCTCAGCTTGCTAGAAACTTGGGACACCTGCTCCTGCGGAGGGAGAAGACCTACCTGGATTTTAGCAAAAGCAGAAATTTCAGAACCACTGCTTTTCAATCTAGACATTTTTTTATCCTGATTTCAGGAATTTTGAGTTTTCTGTCCTTAGGAAACATTTTTGGATTCCTTATATTCTCTCAACTGCTTCGTACTGGAATGGGCCTAAGCTGTGCCAGGCTTGCATGGACAGAGATGAATCAGTTTCTAGAGACGTGGCCCATCATGATGGTTTTTAAAAGAAACCAATGCATAGTTTTAAAAATTGTGAAAAGAACACTTAACATGAAATTCACTCTCTTAAATTTTTGTTTATAATACAGTACTGTTAATCTAGGTGCTATGTTGTACATATCATATGTACAAGAACTTATTCATCTCGCATTCATCTTATTCACCAAAACTTTATACCTATTGAACAGCAACTCTTCATGTCCTGCTAACTGAAGCACCCGGTAACCACCATTGTCTTTGCTGTTTCTATGAGTTTGACTATCTTAGATTCCTCCTAAAAGTGGCGTCCTGCGGTACTTGTCCTGTGACTGGCTTATTTTGCTTAGCATAATGGCCTCCACTTTTGTCTGTGTTGTTGCATATTGTAGGATTTCCTGAGTTTTTGAGGCTGAATAATATTCTAACATATATTATATTTTCTTTATCTAATTATTTGTTGATGGTCATTTAGGTTGTTTTCATATGTTAGCTGTTGTGAATGATGATGCAATACACATGGGAATGCAGATATTGCTTTGAGATGCTGATTTTGTTTTCTTTGTATATATACCTAGAAGTGCAATTGCTGGATCATATGTGAATCCTAGTTTCATTTTTTGAGGAACGTCCATACTGTCTTCTAGATGATTGCATCATTTTATGTTCCCACCAACAGTGTACAAGGGTTATAATGTCTCCACATCCTCATCAACATTGTCTTTTCTTCAGCTTTATTGAGGTACAATTGACAAATAAAATTGCATGTATTTAATGTGTATAATATGATGATTTGACATATATATATACTTTGTAAAATGGTTACCATAATCAGGTTAATTAACACATCTGTCACCTCATCTGTCACGTGTGTGTGTGTGTGTTGGGGTAGTATGCTTATGGTCTACTTTCTTAGCAGATTTCAAGTACACTACACAGTATTATTAACTGTAGTCACCACCACGCTGTGCATGAACCCCCAGAGCTTATTCAGCTTGTAACTGAAGGCTGTACCCTTCCATCTGCATCGCCCAGTCTTCTCCAGCTCCAGCCCCTGGTAACTACTCTCTGTTTTGATTTTGACTTTTTGTTTTTAGAGTCCATATAGAAATAAGGTCACGCGGTATGTCCTTTTCTGTGCCAGGCTAATTTCATTTAATATAGTGTTCTCTAGTTTCATCCATATTGTTGAATATGGAAGGGTTTCCTTTTTTTCATGACTGAATTATATATCTATATTGATATCAATATAGATATACAAGTATGTATCTACTGTCCAGAAGAAATCCAGACATTTTCATATTACATGGCTGAATACTTTCTGGACAGCACATACACACACATATCTATACATCATCTATTCATATATATATATACACACACACACATATTTATACACACAGATATATATATATTTATACACACAGATATATAAACACACACACACACACATATACACACACACACACACACACAGATATATATATATAGATATATATATATATATATATAGTCTCACATCTTCTTTATTCATTCATCTATTGAAGGAGACCTTTTTACGTACCTGTTGGCCGTTGGATGTCTTCTTTGGAAAAATGCCTATTTGGCTCCCTTGCCCATTTTTAAATCAGGTTGTCTTTTGCTATGGAATTTGTTAAGTTTATTATATATTTTGGATAGTAATCCCTTATCAGATATATGGTTTGTAGATATTGCTTTCCATTTCACAGGTTGCCCTTTTATTTTGTTGATTTTTTTTTCCTTTGTTGTGCCGGAGCTTTTTAGTTTGATATTGATTTTCACATATTAAAGTTGTGTTTTAATTCTTAGATTAGTCCTGAAAAAATAGCTTTTTATGCTTTTCTTCCTTAACTATCTCTTGGCTCTAGACCAATTAATAACTCCAGTTTAATGATTTTAGCTTTACTAATAGCCTGTGCTTTATTGCCAATCAGAAGATTCTTACAAAAGGTGGAGGGAGTCAGGTTTTAGCGTCTCACTGTTTTGCTCCTTGGTGTCTGAACAGGAGTGCCTCCGTGTAGCTGACCTTGAGGAGTGTTTCTGAGAGAGGAGTGTGAGTGAGCAAAGACAATGAGGTTGTCTCTTTTTGTGAAAGACCTTCAGATCCGACTGGAAATGGATGTCTTAATTACATAAGACTTTTTTTTAAATTCATTTTTATTGTTAGACTTATTGGGGTGACATCTGTTAGCAAGGATTACATAGGTTTCAGGCATACAATTCTACAGTGCATTGTCAACTTGATGTATAATAAATTCACCACCTAATGTGTTTTTTTGTTTTGACTGATTGATTGATTTTGTCTTTTTCCTACATGAGGAGGTATTTAATATCCACATAGCACAAGAACCATATTGTGGAATGTGAAGTTATAAAGTCATTTTGTTTGCATCTTAATGGCCATTTTCAAAATAAGGGGCAAGAAGGGTGGTTTTAACATCCTGAGAATAACAGGGTAGCCAGAACATCAATGGGGATGCCACTTTATGGGTAGTCAGAAGGAGAGCTGAAATCGCAACCTCTCATCCACTTGTGATAAGGCAGAGTGAATTACAGGGTGTTTTCAGGCCAGAACATTTGTTTCTACAGAACAGGACTAGACCTGAAAATGCATTGGATTTACAACCCTATTTCTCCCTGACTGAAGGACAAGGAACTTGAATACCACTTTTGTGCTATTGCTTAATTTGTGTGTGTGTGTGTGTGTGTGTGTATGTGTGTGTGTGTGTGTGTGCACGCACACTTGTGGGTATGTGTGCACCCATGCATGCTGTGGGGTTAGGGAAGAAATGGGAGAGGCTATGCAGGAGGAATATGAGAAATAGACAGGAACATATGTGTATTCACAGCTACCTGGGTTTTGTTCCTGTGTCTTTTCCTTGGTGCCAAGTCCCAGCTGTGGGTGCTAGAAAGAGAAATGGGCACATGATTGGAGAATGATGAAAAAGATAGGTGATGGCAAGGGGGCCATCTGTTCTCTGTCTCTATTACCAGTGCCTAATATTTGACTCTGAATGCCAAATTTCAATTCTTAAAACAAACAAACGAACATTCCACCTCTTTTCTTAGAGGATTTAGCTGAACATCAAACATTTAATCTAATCAAGATTATGCTCAGTACTGCTTTCAGTCCTTGCCGAGAGCTCTGTTGAGTCATTTGTTAACTCCATAACTTTGGTGAAATTCATAGTACAGCCAAAAATCTAAGACAGGAGGCTAAGCCCAGGCAGAAAAGGGGAAGAGGGTTGGCTTATCTGGCTTATTGTGGATGGAACGACCCTGGATTCGGGGATGTTTATGATGAGAAAGGTGCAGATCAGTATTTGCCATCAGCCTAGAGGGGAAAAAATCATTCATGAGTTTTGGCAACAGTCTAAAGAGCTTGCCAATGGGGGAATGTGTCCCTTTGTATCAGTGGAAGTCTTTGAGGAGAGGCTGTCCCTTTTAACACTTGCCTCTGTAGCAATGCATTGTCTGCTCACTGATGACTGCTTCAAAAACCCAACCTAGCCTTTCAGGCCCACTGAACAGGGGGGGCTGTACCGGAAACCTGGTCTAACTGTTGGCATGTGAGGAAAAGACCTCTGCTTCTAACCAGGTTGGGACTTCGGGTGATTTATACAGCTTTTATTTTCTGGTAATTCTTTCCTGAGCCACTTCTCCTAGCTAATTGGAGGTAGATACATCTGTGTCTGTGCATCACATGTTTCCCTTTCTACTTCTAGTCTCTTCCTTTATTTTTTGATGCTTTCCACCATGGTGAAGGAACAAGTAGCAAATGCTCCCTTCTCTGTGATTGGTCCTTGGTTCCATCACTACCAACATCTCTGTGAAGATGCAGTCATAGTGGCTTATCTGGATCACAGGGTGAGACGTGATAAACCAGATACAGTAGGTCCTGAGTCCCCCAGTCAAACAATTGGACCCATATAAGTATTTGATTATGACATTTAAAATTTCAACACCTCTTTGCTCTCTGTGTCCCCAGAAATAGGAGCTGAAGGATGGGATGTTTGTACATTAGTCTGCAGCAGTGAACATTCTAGAGAGGAGGGATGCTAGGCTTAAATGGCACTGCACCTATTATGTTTTAGTGTGAGCTAATCAACCCCTCTTCCAGCTAAGTAGACTAGGTAGTTGTTTTCATCTTCACAGTGAAATGAGTTTACAAACCAATCCCTAAGCTTGACAGCTGCTCCTTAGGTCCCCTCAACAAAGCCCCCAGGCCAGGCGTAGGTGAGAAGATACTGTGTGAAGGGTGGCAGAGTGCTGTTGCCATCTGTGCTTGAGGACACAGGCAATGTTTAGTTCTACAGGGATGAGTAGGGGCCAAAATCCAGCTTGTGCTTCCAGACAGTGTCAGTCTTCAGAAAGGGGCACATTTTTTTTTAATTTGCAAAAAGACACTGTCTGCTTGTTAAACTCCACCATCAGGAGAGTAACTTTTTCTTTTTTGCACAAAGAGCCCACATACGCCTTGTCCCTTTTACATCTGGCTTATTGTAAGTCCCAACGCACTTTGCACAGTCACCACAGATGCTGAAGGAAAACTGAGCAGCAATCCATTTGGTCGCGTTATTGTATTAGCATCCAAACACTTGATACACCCAGACTGTGGGGGGATATCATCGTGGTATGGGAGGGCCTACTGGAAGCAGAACAAATAGAGGTAGGATGGGGGACTCTCCTTTACTTTTCCCCTTTCTTTTGTATGTATCTCTGAATGGTTGTCTAGTAAAGGGAGGGAAGCTGAATTACAAAGAACAACAGAGTGAATTTCAGGAAACTGCTGTACTCTTATAAAGCGGAATGCCATATAAAATGTCCCCCTGATGTACATGCTGTCTTTGAGTTGTCTTCATGAAATACGCTTAAATCCAATTGCTATAGCTATAGGAGACTCATCTGATCAGCAGGACTTCCATTCCACAGGGGCTAAAACTGTTTTGTTTTCAAAAGGGAAAACGTATCTGTGTTTGCCCTCCTTTGCTTTGTAAAATTGCATTGCAGAGAACTCATGAATAATAGAGAGAACACTAAGGACTGTGGAATTAACACTGGCATGAAACAGAATCTCTAAAAGGGGAAACTATTAGAGGAAGGCTTCCTTCAACCTTCTGCATTAGGGATTTGGAAACTGGGACATCTTAATATTGGAAGGTGTTTCCTGCTGTCAGGAAGCTGAATATTTTCAAATCCTTAAGTCAGATATATATTCCTTATTTTATGAAGATCTTCAAGAGTAGAAATTCTGGTGGTTCATGGCTCCAGGGAGGACCATGGGCCAAATTTGTCCTATGTGACAAATCTGACATTTGTCCATGGAAGCTACCATATCACTCTTTAATAATGAAGATAGTTAACTTTTATTGAGCACTTACTATGTGCCAGCCACTGTGCTTTATACACATTTTCCCACATGATTTAACAATTACCTAGTAAGGGAGGTATAATTATCTCCATTTTAAAGATGCAGAAACTGAGGTGCAGAAAGGTCAAGTCACACAGCTATTAAGAAATGGGGTTGCCTGTCAACCTAAGGCTGAATGACTCTAGGGCTTGCCCTTTTGATCACCACACCACTCCTTTATCTTTATGTGTCCTCTTAACCCTTTGTGTGCAAAGCCCTCCTTCAACTTACTCTGATGGCCTATTGGCCCCCCTCCTTTTCCTTTCCATCCCCCACAAGGACTCACCCTGTCCTGTGTATTATTCATGTTCCAGACCCTCTCCAGGTTGTCTTGGGTTCACTTAGAAAAAGTTGCAGGAAGAAGTATCCTATAAGAGTGTGCTTTATTTGATCAAATACTACTGCAGTCTGTTTCTAACCCTGGATCACCACATCAAATGGGAAAGTGCTTAAAAACTATAACACATGGCATAAATGCACATAGTTAGGAGTCTGAGCTTTGGAATTTGACAGATTTTGGTTTCATTCATTCACTAATTCAATCATTTCTGGATTGTTTATTGAGCACTTATTATGTGCTCAATAAACATGTGTTAAATACTAGGTTTGAATTCCAGAATCACTGCTTACATCTATGCACCTGGGGAGATTTATTCAATGTCTTTAATGACAATAATAGTTGCCTCTGGACTATTTGTAATATTGGAAACTAGCACATAGTGTGAGCTCAGTAAATAGTATTATTAATAAAGGGATAAAAAAGTGCTATTGTTGGGCCAAATCCTGCTTATATTACTTTCCCTCAGGGCTCTTCTTGTTAGCTAGTGCACATCACCAGGGCCTGGGAAGTTAATGTGCTAAACTAAGCTATTAGCCTCTGTAAAGGCTTTTTTATTAGATAATGACTTAGCCCAAAGGAATACCTAATTTTGGGCTCAATGGCGGACTCAAATGGAGGTCATTCCTGCAAAGTATCAAGCATCTGACTGTATCTTTAATTCAGTAACTACCTTTACCTGACAATAGGCAGTGGTCCTCCTGTCCGGTCAAAGGAATCTGTAGTTGCTTAGCAAATATGGATAAATTTATTTTAAATAATGATTTCCATTCGTCCTTTTAGATTAGTATCTCACCTCTGTTTAATGCATATTCCACTGATGTTTGCACTTCAGGTTTTTTGAATGCCCTCAATAACACTTCTTGGCTATCCTAATGTGATTCAGCTAATAGGTTTTCTATTGGAATTTATGGACCATCTCATCCATCCACCTTTCTGCCTGAGAGAAGTGTGTATATGCAGTGGGCTTGAGCTCTACTCTTTCCCAAAGCAGTTAATTATGTTTGAAGATCAATGTGTAGAATTTGGGATTCTATGGTGTGTTCTCTTAAACAGAATGGAAGCCAATTTCTCTCTTTACAAGTTCATGAAAGAGTAAAGAATGAGTCTTGAAACAATTATGTTTTTACTTTAAAAAAAACCCTATAAAACCTATGGGTTAGGAATAGGAGCTACTTGAAGATGATTTAAGTGATTAGCAGGAAATAAGAGTGCTCTTTCTTTCCCTGACTCCACAGCCTTCAATGGCTCCCACCTCACTCTGAGTTCAAGCCAGACAGAGCCAGACTCTGGTGGCAATCCCAGTCCCATCTGGGCACTTGTTCTTTCTGACTTCATTTCCTGCCAGCCTCTCCTCACCAACTTTGGTCCGGGCCCCTCTCAGCTTTTCCGTCCTGCTAGTCTCCATCACACTGAGGATACTTCCGGGATAGGTTGATCCTCAGGTCTGTTTGCAGGTGGGTGTGTCAGTGATGCCATCCCACCCTCCTCTCTGTCCTTCCTTGGTATTCCTTAACTTCTTTACCTGATTGATTTTTCTTCTTAGCCTGTGGCAGGAATCTAGGCCCAGCAGAGAGAAAGAATCACCTGAACATCAAAGGTAGAAGAGGAAGGGGATTTTTAGTTGGCCGGCGGAGCTGCGGCAGACAGAAGTCTAAAATGGTTGAGCTCCCTGTCTCACTCTGGTCCTGTCCTTTTATAGGACTTACAGGCTTTCAAAGGAGCAATCGTGTTGCCCTTCAATCGGCAGTCCTAACGCATTGGCTGGTGTGCTGGATATGGATGGGTAACTCCTTAAGGCGGGGCCTCCTCTCTCAAGCCCTCATGTCCATCCTACATACTACTTGGTTGTTTAATTGCCCCCGCCTGGTACATCTTAAGCTCCTTGAGAAGAACTTTCCTATCTTGTTTACTGTTGAATCCCCAGGGCCTGGAAAGGTGTCTGACAGGGAGTAGGCACTCGACACATACATGTTGAAGTTATGGATGGATTATTTAGTTTGTTAAATTCCACTGTTGGTGTTTAGATAGAACAACAATAATATCTTACTCCTATGTAAGAATATGGGGGTTCTTGGATACTTTTTTTAATCTAGGCTACCAAAAAGCTGGTATGCAAAATACGTAGAGAGTAGCAAAAGTCTTCCTGGGATTCCGGATAACTCAAAGTATGGGGGTTGTGGTAAAATCAACTGAAAGTAGAAGTTCACACGCTAAAAGAAATGTGCATGTAAATGAAACTTGCGTTAAAGATCCAGATCAAAGGACTAGAGTGGACTTAAGAAGAGAAAGCAACTGTTTTGCAATCATAGCTTCCTTTTTAAGTTAATTTTTGACCCATAGCTATTTTCCTAACCTCTGGGACTTGAAATTTTTCTAGGGGGAGATGACTTTTCCCCCTTTCTTTACTTTATTGTATCTTATTGTTTCAGTCATTTGCTTTGAGATCTTTAAGCTAGAGCATGCTATTTGTAATGAGCTAAGGAAGGCACATTGGTTCCTTTGAAACTTTCATTATTGTCAAAACTAATGCAGTGAAGTTGAGCCTCCTCCTGGGACTTTCCTGTAGTCATTGCTTGCTATCCGTAAATATTCATAAATCTGCTGTCATGAAAATGAAATAGAATACCTCAAAATTACTTTGGGGACTAAAGAAGGCCCTGAGGAGTGAAATGGGAGGGTGCATTTTATTTTCAGATTTGGAATAAAGAAAGTATTCTTTTTGTGAGTGGATGACATGCTCTGCCCTGGAGAAGAATTCCAAAAACCTGAGCATATCATGTTCAAGGCAACTCTTGCACAGTTGGGCAGCAGGTTCTATCTACACTTGAGTGAAGTACCTCTGGGGGAGCTGGCTGATGGCAACTTCTTAGGGGTGCTCATCACTAAAAAGGGACTGTTGGCACTGACTGCATTTGGAATACACTGTAAAACTACTTGATGCTTTTTAGAGGGTCCTTCCTTCCTTCCTTCCTTCCTTCCTTCCTTCCTTCC
>PVJL010001554.1:0-196543 GCA_004026885.1 Lyroderma lyra
GTTATTTTTCAGTGTCTTTACTTGTGAGGTGTTGAAGGCGGCACCCACTCCTGAATCTTCTTTCTGGTGGTGGAGAAAGGTACATACTGCTCTGGAGTGCCACTCAGGTTGAACTTGTGGTTCGTCCAGATGAACTTACGAGCAGTAGGTGGCTTTGTTGTTGGAGGGTCATCAGTCATACAGTGAAGCCAACGGTGCCTTCAGGGGGGAAAGGACAGTGGTGAAGAGTCAGTGTAGGGTGCTGGGTGGCGGGCGGGGCCGCTCCGGAGCTGTGTGGTTCAATGAGCTCAAATCTCAGCTTTTTACTCACCAGCTCAACTTTTCCGTCTGAGTACCCTTACTTCTCAGGGGTGGTAACAAGCTATTATCATTACTAAGGCACCACTGATTTCAAGATGCACGTAATTTTATGTATCTCTAAGGAAAAAAATGCTGCCAATTAAGCTATGACATTATTGATGAGAATATGTATCCTACTCTTAGATGTAAAGACGCATTTTAAAAATGATGAAATACAGTATTACTATGAGGTGCTACACGCTGCTTCTAGAGTTTCCATGTGCTCAGGTTGCTCTGGTTCATAAAACTCATTTGAAACCCAATGCTGAAGAAGAGGGTCTCTGCATGCATCTTAAATTCAACTTCATGCCTGAACACTGGAGAACATACAATTTTTATATTAAAATTGTTAAATCACAGCCCAAAGGAAAATGTTTTAGTTTTAAGTGTTTAAACTGTTTAATTTCAAAAGCTATTTGCTGGGAGGTGCCAGAAAACTGGCCTCAAGTGGGAAGCTGGGTGCTTCCCTGGGGTGCACAGAGGAATGCCTCTCTAATGACAGAGAAGGGAAAAATCACTGTCCAAGGGAAGGAGCAGGAGCGAGCAGGAAGCCATGATGACTCTATATGAGAAAGGAAGGGGAGAGAGGATTCGTCTCAGACTCCCCCAGGGCTCGGATCTCACACGACAGAGACGACCCTATAAGAGAAAGGAATGAGGGGACAGGCATGGAGCTGTAGCTCCCAGAAAAAAGAAGACTGCCCAGACACAGAGGAAGGGCAAGGGGAGGAGGTTTCAGGAAAATTAAGACTAAAGCTAATTTCAAAAATTATGATGCTATTTAAGTATAGGAATATTTGCTAGCAGTAATTTATAGATACAGCTAGGTAACTGACCAAAACCATTAAGATCAGAGATTAAATGTTATTGCTGTGGCTATATTTGCAGCTAAAGGTAATTGTATCACAATCAGCTAACATAATGAAGAAGTCTGTACACACTGGGCGGGTGTCTCTCTGTTACATCCTCCAAAGGAAACTGGGGATTAGTGAAGGTGACCTGGACCAATAAACCGGGGCGATTAACATGAGCTCTGAAACCCTGTGAGATGTTGCTGGTGAGGGAGACTCCACCAGCTACTCAAAGAAGGGCAGGCTGTCAAAACCCAGGGGCGCTATAAAACTTAAGGCACAGCAGAAATACTTGTTGAGTTGGCTTAAGTAACTAAACATTTTATTCAAATATTAATAAATGCTGTCAAGATTCCTGAAGGTTAAATTACAGGGTGGCCTAAAAGTAGGCATACAGTATAGCTTATTTGCATTTTTTGCCAGTGTATATGTGTACCCATAAAATCTGTTGTGATGAATTTCATTGATTTAACTGTATATCTACTTTTGGGCCACTCTGTAGTTAAGGAACCAAAGTTCAAAAGCTTTTATGTGTCTTATTCAGTTACTTAAGTGAGGAACTAAAGAGCTCATGGAGAAATAGAAAATGCTCAAAGGAAACTAAATTATATTTTTTTTACCACAATACATAACATTTGAAAATGTTTAACCAGTAAGACTACTGACAAAAGTCAAGATGAGTAAACAATTTATGCTCATTGTGGCAGTGTAAGGCACTATAAGAAAAAAAAAGTTGTATCTGCTAGGCTAATATGACCCTTCTGGTATAATTATTATTATTATTAAATAAAAGCTAAATAAATCATAACTTTTAGATTTCTATACCAAAGAGTTTTTTAGTATCACTGTTATTATCTTAAAGTACAAAATCTGAAACTGGTAGAAAGGCAAAAACTTACAAAGGAGAGAAATATAATAAAAAATATATTATTTTGGGATAAACTCAATACTCAAATATATTTGTTGTATCAAAATAACTGGAAACAAAGATATGAAATCATAATTACAACACAACTCAAATGGAAATAAATCCCCTAGTGGTCAGTACTATTTTCAGTTGCATAAGAGGAAGAAGTGTGACAAGGAACAGAGAAAGACGACTTTTCCTTTTTTTGAAAATATACCACTTCACTTTAAATGCAAAATGAAGGGATTTATTTGTGAAAAAGGAATAAAACAGCCTAACAGGAAATTTAAGAAAAGTAAAAATATATACCATATAAGACAGATTTTTAAAAATCAGTCCAAATGAAAACGGTCTTTAGATTAGTATTAATAACAAAAATAAAAATGTTTAATTTTCCCTTTCAGAAAATTCCCAGAAATAAAACATTACCAAATCACAGTGATAAAATACAACAATAAAAACATAAGCAATTGTGAATCTTTCTTCTTCTTGGATAATACACATTATTAATTTTGGGAGTCAAGGCTAGTTTCTGACCATAATGTTCATGTTTCAGATGTTTTCACTTAACATCACTGAGCCTAGAGATTCCAAAGAATTTTCAGGTTTTCAAAAAGTCAATATAAAAGACTAGGGAGTTCCCTGGTGGTGTAGAGGCTTAAGGCTTCGGCACTGGCGCTGTCAACGCTGCGGCCTGGGTTCGATTCCCAGCCAGGGAACTACCCACATACTACAAAAAAACAAAAACAAAAACAAAAAATATATATATAAAAGACTAAAGAAAAACTCCAGATTGTTTTTCAAGGTAAAAGCATTCATCATACTAAAACTATTACTCCATTCCACTTTAGTTTATGAAACATTTTCACACGTATCAGTCACTATCCCAGACTTTAAAACTGAGGAAACTGAATTAAAATGACTTTCACATGGTCCCTCAGCATGTATGTTACAGAGCTGAGGCTTGGTGCACAGCATCTCAATGGCTGAAGGGAACCCTTTGATCAGAAACTTAAATTATAATCCATAGATGAAAACTGGGTTAGGATTGTGATAGCATCTAAGTATCTGCCAAAATCCTGAGATCCAATCTAACTCCAGGATGGAACTGATAAATTTAACAAATTTAAAAAACAAAGATATTCACCACAAGAAAGCCAAACTCAAAGCAAACTTCGTTAGCTCACTATGGTTTTTTAGTTAAATGCAATTCGAATCAAAATCCGTATAGGGTTTGACAATTATAACTCTGAGATCAGCTGAAAGCCTAGAAAATTTTGAAAACCCACAACAATCAGCAAAGCTGACAATACCAGGCATTAAAGAGCCAAACAACAGAATGGCATAAGAAGTGGTACAAGAGTACAGTAATAAAACAATATTATCCCCCAAACAGACTAAAGTATATAAGGTAAGGCTAGCATTTCATATTTTGTGGGAAAGTAAACATTCCTCAACAAATTATGCTAGGATAATTAATTTTATTGAAAAAAAAAAGTCAAGTTAGATTTCCCAAGCCATATATCAAAATAGATTACAGATAAATTAGTAATGCTCAGATACAATATAGGTGAATATTTACATTCATATGAAAAATTGGTATTTATAGAATATGAAGGACCATTTCTAAGCTTAATGTCAAAAGCAAAAAGCCAGTAAAATCATTATATTACATAAAAATTGACATGTCTTTGTCTTAAAATTCTGAAAAAGTATTTGTAACATACAGAAAAGTAGTTCATCTATCATTACAAATCAGAAAGAAAAGTCAAATATCCAATAGAAAAATGGACAAAAGATTAAAATATAAGTCATAAAAGGAAAAAATAAAATAGCAAACAAAAAAGTTTAATTAAGGAATTAAAAATTAAAACAAAATATAAATTTTTACTTGCCAAACTAGCAAAGATTTTAAAAAATAATAATACCCAATATTGGTGAAGTTATAGAGAAGTCAACACTCATGGCTGAATGTATTTACCCTGAGAATGTAAACTGAGGGTTAATTTAATAGTAGGTATGAAAAACTTTAAGAAAGCATGTACCCACTCCTGGATGCGAAAATTTTACTTGTAGGTATTTGCCTTAAGGAAATGAGGGTGTGTGGGTAAATGCTCATGTAAAGGTAAGGTGACCACAGCTTTATTTATAACGGTGAAAAAATGGAAAGAACAAACCAAGAGTAATAAGAAATACTTGTATATAACTCATGGCATAGCTATGTAACAGAAGACTAAATCATCAGTAAAAATTATGTTACAGAGAATATTTTATGACTTGAGAAAATGTTCATCAAATGTTAAGTTTAAAAATGTTACTTAATTTATGTAAATAATACTTAGATAGGATTTATAAGTCATGGACAGCATTCAAAACACTTTACAGATATTAATCCTTACAATAACAACTCTATGGGACAGATGTTGTTAACCCAATTTAATAAATGAGGAACCTGGGACACCAACAGTTTAAGTAACTTGCCCAAGGTAGTGGAGCTGGGATTCAAACCCAGCCTACCACTTCAAAAAGCCCACTTACATTAAAAACGAAAACAAAAGCAAACATAGACATAGACAAGGAGGAGAGCAGAAGAATATGTATTTAAATCTTAACATTGGTTTTTTTTGTCTCCATGTGATAGGACAATAGGTTATTTTTATTTGCTTTGTTATTTTTTGAATTTTCTGTAATGAACACGTACAACTTTATAAGAAGAAAAAAAGCTACTAAAAAGAAAAACCCTTCTAATCCAAACCAACTAGAAATAGTTTTTAAATTCTGCCCAAGTCATTGGTCCTTTTTTTCTGCGACTATAAATAGGTTCTGCCTACTTCTAACCCTATTTCATCCCATTTAAGCCACCATTTTAAAAAAATAATCATTCTCTCTACAGTACTTAAATGTTTTAGTGGAAGAGTGTTTATTTCTCTCAGTCTTCCTTAATGGAATTTTTTTTCTAAGTCAATTCCACAATGCAATGTCATTTACTACAGTTACACAGAAAAGGTTTAAACTTGTTTTTTTAATCTAGAATTCTCAAAATTTTTCTACATATGACTATCTCTAGCATGTACTATCTACATTGCTAACCTGTGAACACAACAGCGATTTCTTCTGGAAACTGGAATCAAGAGCAGTTCCTTGTTGACCAAGAATAATATAGTTTATTTCCATACCCCAGGTGTGAAATTATCCAACCGTTCATCTTTGTAAAATGTTAGACTCAATCTCAAATGAAGCAGTGACTAGTAAGTAAAAAGTGTTAATCAAAACAATCTCACTGTCTGCTTATAATGAACACATTTTAACAGAGAAAGGGTAGACTAACATTCTGCAACAACAGGGAAGTCTACCTACACTGCAGTTTATAGCTTCTTAGAAGACAGCCTCTTAATATTCTGCTCTTCTGGAGCAGAAAATAAAGTAAACATGAGGAAGGATCTAGTTTGAAAAGAATTCTGCAACCCACTGTAACCCACTGTACTAACACTCATTTTAATTCATCCTGACACTGGAAAAATCTTCAAGGCCAAAATTATTTTCTGTTAAAAAAGGAAACCTTTTAGCATACACTACTATTTTTAAAACGAATGTATTTATGTATTACTTGAGTAAATCATTAATTTTAATAAGAAAAATCAATATACAAGGAGGAGAAACTGGTGTACTACAGGGAGGGAGAAAATACACATTAAGTTACTTAGAAATGAACAGGAGGTGCCACCACGTGGGGAAAAGTACACACACAAAAAGAGAAAAATCCCAGGCAATTGTGTTTTCTTCTAAACTTGGTTTAAAGATTTCAGAGTTCCAATACTTCAAACCACAAAAAAGCATCTTTGTCTTTCTTGATGTAAGTGAAAACAGTTGTACTATTATGCATAAAATAGCCCAAACTTCCTTCCTTTCTACCCTCAGCAACATTTTACCTTGTGAAATTTCATGTAGGTACTGATTACTTACTGAGTTACTACAATAAAAATGAAACCAAAGGCTTTTGTATGTTATTGTATAAATGGGGGCAATTACTGTATTTTGCTGTGTATAATACATACTTTTTTGCCCAGATTTGTAAGGGAAAAATAAGGATGTGCATTATACATAGGTAGTAGTACTAATTTCGTATCTATATAAATGTTTTTAATTATTTTATTGATGCTTATGGGTTAAAAGTGTAACTCTAGAAATCAATAATGATATCCATATGCAAAATAATACCCAATTTGTTCTTTTTATGTAAGAATATGTTATACATAAAATTTCTTGTACATTGTATCTGTTACGTGTTTTATAATTATTTGTTACATAATATTTTTTGTACCATGTTAAAAAATGCTAAAATCCCTTTATAATACAAAAAACATATACCTAAATATCAACAAATGAAAATTTGAATTAAAAAATTAAAATGAGGGTTCCCTGGTGGTGTAGTGGCCAGGCTTCAGCACTCTCAACGCCACAGCCTGGGTTTGATTCCCAGCCAGGGAAGCACCAAAAAAACAAACAAACAACAAACAAAAAAACAAAAGACAAAACAAACAAACAAAAAAAAGCGAAAGATTTCCGCCCCCATGAAAGTTTGGGCCATGGGTGCACATTATACCCAGGAGCGCATTATGCATGGCAAAATACAGTAGATAACTTAACGATTAGATTAAGGGCGATCAAAAGTGTTATAAAACAGTGTTTGCAACCTACTGAAATACTAGAAGTATTCTATTCAATCAAGTTAAACTAATATAAATTCCTGAAGGAAATAAAAATCTCATTGCTGATCCCATAAAGTATTATAAAACTTTGACAAGAAAATGTAGGTACTGTAATAAAGAAAAACAACAGATATTAAGTTATAGTACTAAGTATTAGTCTACCAGTTGGTATTCATTAACTGACTATAAACTCCAAGGGAGGAAGGACTATACATTTTGCTCACTACTGTGAATGTATAAACCCATTAGTGCCTAACACATAGCCAGGCGCTCAATAAACATTTGCTGAATGAATAAACTTTTGTAAGCTGAGTAACTGTGCTAGGTCCAAAGCAATAAAGGTATGTGTAGCTAGCTCCACTGACCATCCCGGACGTTTGTACCAACGTGCATGCCTTTTGTTAATCTAATGGTAGACCTTACTGGCTGCTGATAGATTCAAACAAATGAAGGCCTAGATCAAATGGACTCATTTTCCCCCAAGATGTCCTATGTTAACAAGAGTAGAGAACATTAAGTGAATCACAGAAGTTCATTAGAGATATTCCCTGCTAACCAATGTCACCCCAATAAGTCTAACAAGAAATGAATGAATGAAGAAAAAAAGAAATAGAGAAATAGATAGATAGATAGATAGATAGATAAAGGAAAACAAAAAAGATATTCCCTGATTCTACCCAAACACTGATGCTTCTGAAGGGAAATCCTTCTCTAGGTGAGATTGTGCAGCTACTTAACAGAGACTATCCTGGGCCACGCTTGGCATCAGATGATGCAGGACAGAAGACAGGAGCCACAGCTTGCCAGCAGACAGCATCGGGTGTTTCTCCCACTGGGAGTCTCTGAGTAGTTCATGCAGATGACAGCTCACCCAGCCATCCTGGAGCTACTTCTTTGACTCCCTAAATGATACCGCACAGACTCAAGGGAGATGAGCACCACATCAGCAGATGCAGGAGCCTCCGTGACTTAAAAGCCTCCTGCTCCACAAGAGCCTACAGCTCCCTCCACAGGCACAGCTCCACAATTCCCCTCCCCAGAGGGGACATGCCAGTTCTAAGGGCAGGGAAGCCCAAACACAGCTCATTCATCAGGCATTTCTAATTCCTCTCAATCCAAATGCAATTTACCAATCAAGGACCAATTTATCGAGCAATAATATGGTTGATACCATCTAATCTGATTTGCAGGGTAATGGAGCATTTAACTAAAGGTCAGCGTCTCATAACCCTCTTACCTACAATTTATGAAGTTAAATTGTGCACTACACAAGGTAAAACCACACTAAGGTCCTATCATTGGCACCAATCTCTACCCTGACCTTCAGAGAGATTGTACCTATCCCCACCGCCCCCACTTGGTTATCTAAAAGGACCTCATATTTAACATGGACAAAGCAGAAGTCTTGATTAACCCTTCCAAGTCTGCTCCTCCCTCATCCTACCTTGTCTTCCTCATCTCAGTAACTACCAATAAGTAGTTCAGGTCAAAAATCTTTTCAGTCATCCTTGGCTCCCTTTTCTCTCAAAATCCAATCTATCACTAAATCCTGTTCACTCTACCTTACTTCAAAATACAGATTTCCACTTTCACTTGAAAAAGCTTATCTAGGAACCGCAGAGAATTCTCACCTGACAGAACTGAGGAGAGGAGTAAGGCTGCTGCCCTCTGTGATTCAGTACGTGCTTTGCAGTTCATCACAGTCCCCAGTGCTCCCTGTCGTCTCTCATCTATACTCAATAGGGCCCAAAACTTTTTTTTGGTGGTTCCCTGGTTGGGAATTGAACCCAGGCCACATCGTTGACAGCGTTGAGGCCTAGCCACTACACCACCAGGGAACCCCTCCAAAACTATTTTCTGATGATCAAGTTTGACTAAAATGTCAGTGTTAACCTGATACACTTATTTCTAGTTTTTTGATGAAATTTACTAGACTAATTGTAAAGAATCTCCAGTTTACATGTATATCAACTAAATGACATTATTTCAGCAACCTATGGAATAGATATCAGTACTTCACTTTGAAATATTTTATATAAAATTTGGTAATTTAAGAGCATTTAGAATTTTATTTTAAAATGACATTATAAAATCATAGTTTTTAGAGATCTAAGGAATTTGGGGGCTTTCCTTTTACAGGTGAAAAAACTAAGCCCCAGAGAGGTTAAGGAACTTGCTTAAGGTCAAGCTGCCAAATAAGATCAGAGCCAGAGCTCTTTTTGCCTTTCCCTTCACCCACAGCCACGTGATGTTGTGACACACTGTCTTCTCCCCAAAGACAGCCACACCACTACATATCCCAACATACAATGTGATGTTGACAAACCTCCATCAAGAGACAGGGTCTATGTTCTGGGCAGAGTTTTCTAATTGCCTCGACCAATGGAAGATGGAATTGATATGGAAATTTCCAAGACTAAGTCGGACAAGGCAATATGGCTTCTGCCTGGTGCTCTCTCTCTCTCTCTTTTTCTTTTTCTTCAGAGCATTTGCCCGAGGAAGTGCAAGCTACAAGAGGGTGTTCCATCCCAATGGCCCAGCTATGCCCCAAGCTGACAGCCAGCATCAACTGCCAGACACTGAATGAACAAGTCTTCGGATGATTCCAGTAGCCAGCCTTGGACTCTTCCAGTTAGGCCTGACATCCTGGAGCAGAGCTAAGCCATCCTGGGGGTGTCTCATCTGAACTTGTGACCCACAAAAATGATGAGAGATAATAACTACTGTTGTTTTAAGACACTATGTTTTAGGGTAACTTGTTCCATGACCATCATAATTGGGACAGATGCTTTCAGAACACCACTGACTACCTTTTAAAATAGATAGTGAACAAATATTTGCATAATGAAACAAATAGCCAAGCCAAATAAAATAAAACGTTGACTTAGCTTACCATTCAGGGGGTACCATGCTCCCATCCACATCCCAGAATGTGTTTTTGCCATGCATTTCAGTAGTATATACAACCCATCGGTGACGGCCTGGTAGAAAGGTCAGCATTTAGACAGATGTGAGAAAATAAACATAACCTGAGAAAAAGCATAATTGCATGGTATCAAGGAAGACAAATTTTTTTTTTATTAAGAGTTTAACATGCTCCTACTTAAGAGAAACGTTAGAGGAAGAGTACCCTGGGTATGTTAGAGAGAGCAAGCTCCAGGAGATGTATGGCAAGCTTTAATCAACAGCAGAGCAGCTGCCACAGAACTCAGACTCACTCTGTGGGTAGGGCTCAGGTCTTTCCCACAGTAGGGAATCCTTGCTTCTCCCTCAGCCCCACTGTCATGTGAGTGGTGGAGAGGGTCAGCGAATGTAGTCCCAGATTGACACGGTATTCAAGAGAAAACATGCTCCTCTGAGACTGGGGCAGGAGACACGTACTCACAGCAGTCATACCTGAATCATATGTTTCCATGTAAGTGTTTTAAATTGACCACCAGAAATCCTTTGGGAAAATTGGTGATCATACATAATAAGTAATCATTATAAATCATGGTTAGATAAGTAGGATGGCTCATGTCATCAAATAGTGTGGCTCCATTCTTTATGTAACAAATTTCTGTGGAACAGTTAGTTGGGGGCCTAACCACAATTTATAAGACAGTTTTAATTGGGTCCTTAAGTTGGGCAAATACCTGGATTCTAATGAAGACTCTGTCACTTATCAATGGATATTAGGCAAATTTTATAAGCCTCAGTTTCTTTACCTGTTAAAAGTGGATGATTATACCCATTTTAAGGTTGCTATAAAAATTAAATATCACACACACCTAGTTCAACATCAGGCATGTAAGTACATAATAAATATTAATTCCTTCTATACTTTACTCACCACCCCCACCCCCACCAAATAGAGAATACTGAATTCATCCTATAAAGGATTTTAAACCAGTATGTAAAAGGTAATCTGCATTTACTTTACAGTTTTCCTAGGTAAACATATAATCAACAAATCTTGACTGATGCTATTTAAGTATGGCCTTATTTAAAGAAATACAGATTTCAACCAGGACTTGCTTTTTCTATTAGATAAATCTATCTTAAGAAAAAGTAACTTAAAATAACCTATAATCCAGTGTGGCCAGGGAACATGAGGACAGGAGGAAGAAACCTTGGAAAAGGTTTCATTGAGTTAGACCATGATAACAGAGTTGGGCCTTAACCATCTCGCCATATATATTTTATTCTCAGCATATTTAAACAAATGTGCATATAGTTATAAGCAAGTTCATGGCATTGTTTCTAATAGCAAAAAGATGAAGGCACTCTATATGTCTATCAACAGTTAAGTGTTTGAAAAAGTAATGATTCTTCCATACAGTGGAATATTGTGTTGCTATTAAGAGAATGCTATGAAAAAAATTTAATATGAAAATACAAACATCCAAACAAAAAAGAATGCTGTAGCCACATCCAACTTACTCATGTGGATAAATGGTCCACTATTTTTAGTAAAAATATTTCAGTTTACAATCAACAACATAACATAACCCCACAAAATAGAAAAATATATATGTAGGCTTATACATTCATTAAAGAAGCTCCTTGTATATTATGGAAAATAAGAGTCAAATCAAGTATCAATCTCAGTCCCATTATTCACACCAAAAAACACTGCACTCACCAAAAAACTGCTTGTTGTCTTCATAGTATTTGTTTCCATATTTGTCTTCCCCCACTAATGTACCAACCCTCACATCATTTGTCCTGTGAATATCCAAAAGAAAACAGACATTTTTGAATGATTCTTTCTTCAAAACACAAATGTAAATAAAGTGAGAATATCAACTTCCAGAAATAAGGGCTGCTGCATCTGTGAGAAAAATGAGATGGCTGGGGAAGGGCACACTAGATGTTCACTTCCAGTCTTCACCTCCAGGCTCGCACCACCCACTGCTGAAGAATCAGCTTTCAGGTAAGAGCTCTAGAATACCTACTCCTATTGCCCCCGTACCAGGTACACAGCACAAGAAAAGACAAATGGATCCAACTGATGTAATACTTAAATTACATTAACTACATAGACGCCGTATCTTCCAATTACAAGACTACTTTTATCTACTACCTATCTCTAGGCCACGAGACACTGGAGTTAGCAGAAACGTTCAGAAAATCAAGAAGTCCAAGTATTTCACTCGACTTTTGGTCTCCAATTCGGCTTCCGCGGACGATGCTGTTCGCCCTATTCGCCTACTGTCAGGACTCGTAGGGACCATTCCGATCGTCTAGTACAGTGCTTTGCTGTACAAATGCGGACACTGAGGGGCAGGGAAGGGCAAAAACTATTCCAAGGTCACGCAGTGAGCGAGCGGCAATGTTTATTACTCTGCAGGAAGCAGGGTGGGGGTGTGGCCGAGATGCCCTCGCCTCGTCCTAGCTGTCTCTAAAGCCGGCTTTGGTACTACCTCTGGGACAGCCCTGGACGAGCTTCGGCCCCCGGGGAAGGCGCCGACTGGGCCGCTTGTCCTTGAACACAGCTGCGGTTTAGCCAAGGTGACCCAAGCCCGCGCCCCTTCCCAAGAACCCGGGCAGCGCGAGTCCTGTCCAGAGGCGAACAGCATGGCTCAGGCCGCCTACCTGAAGAAAATTCGTAGATAGCCTCGGAGGCCGCCGTGGCCGCTGACCTGCTGGAGCCCGCGCTTCAGGACCTGCAGTAACTCCATCTTTTCCCATAGGCCCCGCCTCCTGGTGCACCACCGCAGATGCACCGGGAGGAAGCGAACTCTCAGCTGCAAGGAGCCGACCACAGAAGGTTCCCCGTGGCGCGTGCGCAGAGCTGGAGCGCCCCCGCGCGGCCACTTTCGTATTTCCAAAGACGCGGTTGGTTTCCTTGGGGAAGCAAAGGCGCGAAAAACTTGTACCAATTCTCATTGGTTGCATTTAGAAGGGGGCAAGTGGTGGATTCATCTAGATTAGCCTTCTCCAGGTGCAGGTTCCTTCTTTTGGGAACTCAGCTTCCTTATCTCAGATATTTTAAAATCCTTTAGAAACAAGATACTATTAAGGAATTCAATACTGAGCACATACTCGTACACTAGCGTTATGTGTAGGGGAGCGAAGGACAGAAAATTTTAAGATTGTGTCTGCTCAAGTATTTGGTGATTTAGTTGCAAGGTTAAAATAAAAAATTTAAACATTTAAAATTTATTATTAGAAAAGTAATTGTGCATATTTAAAAATAAAAATAATATGCTTTAAAACCTATATTATTTGACATCAATTAGGAACATTTCTCTCTGGGTTCTCAACTATTTGAAATGAGAAATTTAGTACATGTCACTTCCCCTCTTATCCTTTGCTCTTTCAGACTCCAGCGAACCATATCATTTCTTTAAAAAGGTCAAGGTTTATAAGATTTGCATTTGAATAACTTTAAACTTTTCCTAATTGTTAAGAGTTTAAAAACTGAAACAGTATTATTTATTTAAAGGATCAAGTAATGTGACTACAGTTAGAGAAGGAATTTTATTCTACTAAATCTTCAACCTCAAAGGAAAAACTTCCAAATATCAGGCTCAAATTTTCTTGGACTCTCAAATTGCTCAAAAGCATGTCACATTTGAAGTTGTTTTATGTTGAATTATGACTTTCATGAACTTTTTGGTTTTCCTATTTCAAAAAAAAGAAACTTCATCTGAAATATTTTTATGAATTAAGAACTTCAAGAAACATAACCCTATTCCCTTATCTCACATTGAAGTTAGTAATTCCTTAATATCATCAAATATTCAGAGGGTTCAAATTTTCCCCACTGTTTCATATTTTTAATTTTTCCATGTAAGGTCTATATATGAGTAGTGTAACTGGTTGATTTTCATTTAAATTTCTTTTAATCTATACAGTTCTCCCATTCTCCACCTCCTGCTTTTATTTGATGAAAAAACTAGCAGTTTCACCTGTAGTTTTCCAGTCTGGATTTTATTGTGTTGTTGTGTTCTTTTATTCCCTCTATTGGTTTTCCTTTTTCCTCAGAATTATTGAGATAGTTATAGATTCACATGCAGTTATAAGGTAATAGAGATCCTGTTTATACTTTTCTTAGTTTTTCTCAATGGGATAACATTTTGCAAACTGTTAATAAAGCATCACAATCAGGATACCGACAATAGTACAATTCACTCATCTAATCCAGATGTTCTGTTTTACTTTTACTCACTTGTGTTTTGTTCTATACAATTTCATCATATGTAAGTTCCTGTATGTGTCACCAGTCAAGATACTGACTGAACAATTCTATCAGTGATCTCTATTACCTTTTTATAACCACATACTTTTCTCCCCTTTACACTTCAATCCCTTCCTTCTTTCTTAAACTTACTATTAAAATGTTAAGACCTTCAGATTTAAAAATTCAAATAATATGCTCTAACTTTATCTTTTCTTATACTTGCAGAGTGAGTTCCTCGACAACTTCTATAATGAATTGATTTGGCTATCACTTTTAATTTCCAGGGGTAGTTGCTTGCTCCAAATTTTTCTTTTCATAGCATTGTTCTTTTAATGGATACATCTAGTTGCTTTCAAAAAACTATACTGGAGAGGTCATTTTTCTAATTTCTGCATTACATTTGGCCTCCCCCACCCCCATGCCTGATCTCTTAGGTATTAAGAGATTTTCCTCAAATACTTGGTGATCCTGGCTCTAAGCTCATTATTTAATAGTAGGCACTAAAGAACTGAATGGAAAACCATGTATACATATATGGCTTAGAAATTAGAGGGCTTCACTTAAGTGGATAATGTAACAGTCAGAGTTCTGCTTGAGGGAGGACCAAAAGTGAGTGCTTAGAGATCTTTCCTCTGAAGGCAACTCGTTCTTCTGAAGAAAAAGTCTTAGCAGAGAAGCCTGTACCTGATTGGCTAGCATTCTAGGAACACGTTTAGGGCGCCCACATTCAGAACGAAGATTTTCACTTAACCCACATTTTCAACCCTATATCTACTCCAAGCCTTCAGCTATCCCTAATATCATGCAAATTCTTTATCTTCCTGCCAGTTTCTCAAGAGAATTAACCTCAGGCCCCCTCCTGATTACCTGACATAAGGGTAGAGAAAGACAGTTCCATGATTCTGCATACAGACTTGTAACCAATCCTTCCTTTTTTGTGTCCCAAACATAAAATATGAGCACCCGGTTTCTCCAGATACTGAGCATCTTCTCTGGACACTGCAAGGTATACTGGCTTTTTCATAACTGCATTGCTTTTGCAGGCAACTCAGATTCTGGCCCTGCTAACTCAGTTTTTATCTACCTGCATTTTGTTTTCCAAAAATTGACTGAATTCTCTCATCCTTTGATTTCTTCTATTTTATTTATCATTGTTGTATTTATACTTTACTGAGATTTTTAGAAAAGAAAAAAAAATTAACAGTCAAATCTGTAATATTTACCTGGAAGTCTTCAAACTGAATTGTAATAATCCTGAAATACTGGATATAGAAATGTTTCCCATAGTTTTGTCTTCCTGAAAATACTTTAATAAATCTCACTGGAGATTTCTTAACAATGTAACAAACACACAAACAAATGGATGACTACTGAACAAATACGACTGAAATCAAATATACTGTCAGGAAATGGAAATTTTAATATAGCTTTAAAAACACTTCCAAATATAACTACAAATTTAATCAGGAAAAATACCTGAAATCAAACATGTGTCTTAATTGACCATTAGTACAATATTTTAAAGAATTATTTTCCTAAATCTTTGGCTTAGTTCTTTGGGTTTATAAAGGTATAAACCTATAGATTTTTCCATTTGAGTATTTTGTAGTAAATGTAGTTTTTCCCAGCTGATAATTATAAATAACCTGTTGAAAAAACTCATGTTTTAAATAGGAAAAAAAGTTTCCCTTAATAAGTTGGTAAAGACTGTAAGTTAATACTTTTAAACTTTCAATTTACTATCAAGTAGTAGTATTAAAATCCACAGTCTCCCCCAAAATTCAGCTTCTTTTCCATTGCAAAAATCTTTATAAAAAATGTACCGAGTGCAATAAAATCTCCATATTTGTTTTTTTTTTAAATCAACAAATAGACATACCAAAATAATCATGAAATCAGAGCAAAGAAATATTTAACAGTAAATAATTTGCTAAGTAAAACATTACTGTGGAAGACATCCAAGGAGTCTGAAATGCTTTTGTTGTGGCAATAACAAGGTTTCAGGTTGATGGTCATGTTAAAACAGCCCTTCCCTCTTTACAGTAAAAACTCAGTGCATATTCCTTTACATATTAAAAAATTTTTAATTTTAAAAATTATCAACTACTTTAAAATAATTGTTTCACTCACCTTGAAAACAAAGACGGGTTATGATAAATCCATTATTTAACAAACTGTATACTTCTATGACCTAAAAGAAATTGGCTAAAACCCATGGAAGGGTCAGGAAGCTATAACGCAGATCACAAAAAGAGGGAGAGGACAGATGTTTTTTTGTGGAATGGAAGAGTAACATTTTTAATACCTATTTTTTAATACTGAAACATTTTGGGCCCAATCAGTCTTTACTACATTTAAAACACAGCATAAACCAAAAATATTAAAACAGGAACCCTACCTTATTCTCAAAATCAGCTTCCTGCTACACACATAAATAAAAAGTGCTTGCACTAATAATATACAACACTAAGAGTCAGCTCTTAAAAATCACGAATGACCTATGTCTCACTGCCAGCAATGAGACTGGTATATGCTAAGGGTGTCATGATATTTACAAAGACAAAAAATATATATATTCACTTATTATTTCCTCTGGTTCTAATGTTATTACACCACTGAGCATAAAGTAATCTTTTGACATAGTAATTAAAACAGATTATAGAAGAGCAAAATACAAGGATATACTCAGAGATAATCTAACAATTATGTGTTTATACTAATTCATAATGAAGTTAAACATGAATAAAACACAATTCTGAAAAAAAAAAGACTAATTTATTTGTTTTACAAAATGAAGTAAGATATAATGATAGATCTTA
This sequence comes from Lyroderma lyra, assembly GCA_004026885.1. Taxonomy (NCBI): domain Eukaryota; kingdom Metazoa; phylum Chordata; class Mammalia; order Chiroptera; family Megadermatidae; genus Lyroderma; species Lyroderma lyra. Next base: position 16,794 of record PVJL010001554.1, read on the forward strand.
GTTTAGATAGTTAAGAAGTGACAGCTTTAGGTGTCATCTTAATCAAGAATAAATTCATAGTATTTTTTATTCACTTAAATAAGACAGGAAGGGAAATACTAATTCCTGCTACCTGCCCAGTCACTTGAAAATTCATTTTATGGAAGCTAAAATAAAAATACCTTGGTTTTTGGTTATTCTTGAAAGTTAAAATTTCCAGATGCCCTGGAAGCAATGAGTTCAATTTGGTATCTTCTTGTGTTCTAGGAAAGAACAATAAGCTTACACTGAGCTCTCCGCTTTCAAATGCTGTGACCAATTATTTGTGAGTTATAATCTGCAGGTTCCATTTTTAAAATATGTGGGATGACACTGTCAATTCGTACATTGCCAATGAGACCTTTGAAAAACAACTCTTCAGTGATGGTAGCATTCATCAATCTCAAAGCTGGCAATCTGAGAAGCAGTCTGGACAACCTAGAAAGAAAAAAGATGGAAGGGGAATAAGGTTATAAGTCAAAAAGAGATTTAGTAGAAAAATATGAGTAACTCCTGCATGTATATTGTTTGCGGCCTAATTTAATGAAGTTGAAAGAAAAACCTTAGTATTTTCAAGCCTAAGAGTGTATGACAATCAACTGGATATATTAATAAATGCAGTCTGACAGACTTCACAGGAAAGCCTTGTTCTCAGCTGCTATGCTGGGCTGCCTCTAGTTGGCTGGATGGGCCATGTGCTAGGTTACTAAACCATGGTTCAAGGTATACATGTAAGAATGACTGAGGAGCTCATCTAAGGTTGTAAGAACAGCAATATTTTGTGTTATCAGGACATACAAGGCTCCACTGTTTTCTTAGTTTTGCTTTACAAAAAACTATGGCAATGGTGCGACAGGCAATAGTTGTTATTACTGAGAAGAGCACAGAATATAGAATCAAGATCACTGGATTCAAATCTTGATTCAATTCTCCCCCTCCCCCCGTCAGCTACGTGAAAGTGTAAGCCATGACCCTCCCAGTGCTGTGAAAATTAACGAAATGATCTCTGCCAGTTTCTGTGCTAGTGAGGTTCTTAAATTTTGGCAGGATACTGTCTTGTGTGAAAGTATGTTATAAATTGAAAATTGATATCCAAAGATAATTTATTATTTTTAAGTAACTAGGAACGTAAGAAAGTGAGAAAGAATCCCAGAGATCAGTCAAAGCACCTGGAACCTAATGGTACAAAGGCCAGCAGGCAGCTGTATGTCTCAAGGAGAAACAATTTAAATACTATATTTATTTGTAGGGTGAGGTATAACACAACCACCCCAATACATGAGGTCACAGGAAGCCAGCGGCCCCAGGACTGAGTCATCTTCCTAGGCCGTATTCTACTCCTCACACTACTCCCTGCCTTGTGTTTCCACAGCAGAGCTGCAGCCACAGAACTGGGAGGACGCAGGATAAGAGAGCTGGTGACATACGCTAAGGCTGATCTTCATGATGGAACTGGCTTATGAATCTCTATAATTTACTATATATATATATATATATATATATATATATATATATATATATATATATAAAAAACATTATTTTATGTGAAATGTTCTTTTACTAGTTTGAAGTATGTTAAATAAATAAATAATAATGTTAGTAAACACATTTCTCTACTCTTGCTATGTAAAACGTACTCTTCTAAGCTCTTTGAATATAACTGATTTAATTATTAGACTAATTGTAAAATGTGGATACTATTATTATCTCCCTTTTACAGGTAAAGAAACTAAAACAGAGAAGTTAGATAACTTGCCCAAGGTCATTCAGGAGTCAAACCTAAGTACTCCGGTTCTGATGGCCACGTGCTTAACTACACTGTACTACTGTCCCTCTTAAAAAATCGAATTGATGTTATAAAAATTTTTTTTCAAAGGACATTGGCAAAAAATACCGTGGTAGGTATAGAAGCCACATTTCAAAATTACTTATAAAATAGTCTAATGACATTTTTTTGTTCAGTCATTCCCCCCCTTCCTTTTGCTAATAAAATGCATCAATTCATCTGAAGAAAATAAAGAGTTGGGTTGCTATAGTCACCCAAATAAAGGTCTGGGTGACAGCTGGGTTCAGTCAGGCTCTGCCATTTATTGTGTGACCTTGAGCAAGTTACTTAACCTCTCTGTGTTAAAGTCTCCTTTACATAAAGATGAAATATTCTATGTAAAACACTTAAACAATGCATACTGCTTTTAATAGCCTTAGTTATTTCAAAGGTCAAGGTCGACTAGGGTACTGAATTACTCTTAGAATGGAAAATAATAATGGATTCACAAAAACGTTTTAAATGAATTCAATTAAACGGTATGTAACTTCTAGATACCTGTAGGTGTCATCTGGATATGTTTTGGTTATATAATCTTGAAATTCCACATATGCCTTTTCCTGAAATTTCTCAATCTGTTCCATGTTTTCCAGGCCAGGATGATCTGAAACATTAAAGAATACAGTTAGTTACCCTACTTCTGAATATTCTTTTAATAAGGCATGGAAAGTAGACATGAAAGGGGGTGAGAAGAACATTTCAGTCAAAAATGAAGCCTCATCCGATGTGTGGCTCTTCCCACAAATATTACTAAATTCCAGGCACTGTACTTTAAACCTTTCATCTCATATACGCATGCTAACATCTAGAAAAAAATGAGACCAATGGGTTCCACTAAAATAATAGCGTTCACTTTGCTCATTCTGCTTTTAACAGGAATAAAAAACTGAAATGATTCAGCTTAGCTAAAAAGGCATTTTTAATCCAATTAAATATTTGTACATTATATTCTATATTTTTATTTTTAAAAACCTACTATTGTTAGGTAAAAAGGTACTTAAAAAACTATGAACCTTAATCATCTCTATCAGAAAAATTATAACACAGAAACATGAAATTATAACTACTACAATGGTCACTATAAAATTTCACAAAATAAAAATATTAAAATAACATCATAAAAATTATGCCTCACTTAGATATTCAAACATATGGAAAGCTGTCTTGACTGAGGAGAATAAAAAATAAGAAAATATTGAGAATACTTTAATTAAATAAAATTACATTATACATCTAACTTCAAATCTATGCACTTTGCATTTTAAGGAAAATGGAAATGGCAAATTGGTTGTGATAAAAATGGAGATAAGTGCTATCACCTTATGTGAGATACTGTAAGAAACAGTACAAAAAAAGCTTTAAGTATCCTTCTGGTGTCACTAGGGCAATAAGCAGGTTTCCTCGGATAATTTTATTATGAGGCACAGGAATAGAAATACACAGCAAAATGAAAAATACAGAGTGTAAGAGAACAGTCCATTTTTCTTCAGAAATTGGTCATGGAACTTACTGGCACCTGGTTACACGTGCAACCTAGAAAGCGGCAAGGAAAGAAGAGACCCATTTCTCCATGTGGTGGTAACTCCAGTAAGGTGTGTGGAAATTTACCCACTAGCACAACAATACCCATCTGTCCCTTTGTCATTTCATGATGTCTAAGAATTCAAATGATGTGACAACATAACTTAAAGGTCTATGACGCCACTTCACTGATTTCTCCAACCTTCCTTTTCATACCCTGATAAATAGCTGACATTCATAAAATTCACTGATTTAAGGTGTACAATTCAATGGCTTTAGCATATTCACAGAGCTGTGCAACCATCGCCACAATCTAAAATTTCAGAACACTTCTGTCACCGCAAAAGAACTCTGTACCTATTAGCAGTCACTCCCTCTTCTCCCGTCTCCTTAGTCCCTGGTAACCACTAATCTACTCCATGTCTGTAAGATCTGCCTGTTCGACATTCAGTATGAATGGGACCATATAGGATGGTCTTTTGTGAATGGCTTCTTTCACTTAGCATACCGTTTCAAGGTTCACCCAGCTGTAGCACGTATCAGAATTTCATTTGATGGCTGAAAGATACTCCACTGTGTGCATGTATTACATTTTGTTTATTCATTTGTTGATGAACACTCGTGTTGTTTACACTTTAATTGCAACATCTCATATTCCGACCAGCAATGTATGAGGGTTCCAATTTCTCCACACCCTCAAAAACTGTATTTTAAATAAGAAGTCAATTATTTACATACCTGGACTGAAGAGTACTATTGCCTTCAGATAGGCATATTCATATCCATCAATGCAGAGTTTAACCATGCTGTTACAAAACTCCTGTAGTTTGAAGATGTGCTCCATCAATAATTTTCTTCTTTCTGTTGACATTTTATCTTTAATTAAAAAGAAACAAGCAAGCAAATAAAAGCTTCTGGTTTTCAGCTAAAATGTACGACTATTTTTATCCAACATGTTACCGTCTCACTTATTTTCACCTTTAAATATAACCAATCTATAAAGGTTTAAAATTCAAATCTCTGCAAGTATAAGTAAAACGAATTAATGATCTTTAGACATTGTTCATTCAAGAAAGAAACAAAATAAGCTGCCAGATACACCTTTGAGAAAATAAACTGTAAAGACAACCACCTGGAAAACTGGCTAACCAAAGTACAAAAGATTCAAAGTTTGGTAAACAGGATTTTATTTAAGCTGATACTGATTTTTTAAAATGAGAAAAATCCTCTAGATTTTTAAATTACTAACACTACTAAAATAAAAGTATTTTGCAAAAAACACTGCTGAGACCAGTAAAATGAACTTTTATGATAAATATGTGAATTTATTGTGGAGGGATGTGATTTACACACCTATGATTTGTCAACCAAAGCTTTAGTGAAGGTAGGCTATGTAGTGCAATACAAAACTTATGAGAAATAAATCAAGGAGTCCGCAAATAAAATAGGAATGTAGTGCTGTTTTCTAGTAGATCTATACTTAATAAGATTTTAAGATGATATCTCTGCCCTTAAATAGGAGGAAGAAGCAGGTAATTTAAAAATGATATAGAACAATAGGAAATAGAACATAGTTAAAAAATAAAACATAAATCCTAATTCGTAAATTATTCCTGAATTCAAAAGGCAGTTTCTATTTGCGAAGCAGGCACCCTCTTAGTCACATGCCATTCTGAAGTTAAATATTTATAATTTATAAGTCAGTACTGCCCGTCTCTGCAAATGAATGAGTTGGAATTACCTTGGCATCAAGAAAAGGAAAAGGAGAGAGTAGGGATTGTTCCGAGATTCTTCAGTACTTTTAGTATGAGGACAAGCCTACCTTGGGATTCAGAGGGTAAGAGTAAAGAAAAGTAGTGCCAGAACTGGTTGGAAAAAGACATTTTAAAATAGTTAATCACTTCTGCATAAGTTAACCCTGGATTCCTTCACACCCATACCAAAGTACAAACATTCACAAGACCTGGTTAGAGACGGCGGACCAGACGTAACCATACTGACTTCAATTTTAATGTGCTCTCACTTAAAAATAAGTCGGGGTGATCAATGAAATTATAAAAATGTAAAAATTATCTAAAGTAACAAGGATGTTGGTATCTAAGACATTAGCATCACGTAACTAACTTTAAAAGTAACATTTCACAGAACTGATGAGCTTCCAATACCCCGGGAAAGAAACTAAATCACAGAGCTTTTTACCTTGTTGAAGGCTACTGTGGAGACAGTTGACAAATGTTGCTAATATCGTTGCCACGTTCATCACTTGCCAGCACTGGGCAAGACCCAGAGTAAAAAGTTCATTCCAATACGCTTTCACCAGTGATATGCTGTTTTCTTGCCTATTAAACACACACACACACACACACACACACACACACACACACACGAGATATTATTAAAATATATTTTATAAACTTTACATCTGACTCATACAGTTAAAAAACAAAAGACTACTTAAGTACAATTTCTCTGGAAAGACCAACCGGGCATGAGTTCGGCCAAGTCCGTGTTTCGTACGGACCCTTTTCCTATTAAATAATCTTTAAACCGAAACCTCTATACTGTGTTATAAATAAGACAATGCAAGGTACTAAGGGTTTTTTTTCTTCTTAATCAATCTTTAAAATTAGGATAATCAGTACTTTTAACAGAAATCATTAATTAAGAATGACAGCCTTGTTTATGCCATTACATTTTATTTAAGAATTGAATTTCCTCAAACAAAAGCTTATACTGCCAATTTAAGAGTTACGGAAAGTTCATTTTTCTCACTGGGGATTACTCAGGCGACATTTTAAATCTGGGCTGATGAGTTTTCCATTCAGTAGCTGAGAATGGGTGTTAGTTACCTCAGGAAAGTGAGAGTTTAGTCAACATTAATATTTCTATACTTCAGTATTACTTTAAAATTTTACAAATATGAGGAAAAGGTGAAAAGCAAACATGATGGAAAATTTTGAAGTAATTCAAAATGTTTTGCCTTATTCAGTTTTTGCCTTACTCTCTGGTTCTGAAGTTTGAAGAGGAAACAGTTAACCAAGGGAATTAACTAGTGAACACTGGACAGGAAAAAGAACAGAGCCAACTGACAAATCTGAAGACAATAACCCAGAGTACTCTGACATTATTGAGGGAAACTAGAGAAAAGGTTCAAAGAGTACCACTGCAGACAATGAGGAACACCAAAACTGCTACAACTACCCCTAAGGAATAAAGATAAAAAATGGCACTAAGGACTAAACTACCAAATTACTTTGTTTCCAAAGGAAACGTGAAAGAGCTAAATGTAGAGATCAATTATAAAAATGTATCTGTTTATATTTTTATCTAAAACAAAAAAGATCCTGTAGTACAGTTAGTTACATTGTTCAAGTATGTTTTTTTAAAGTACATTATGAAGGAAATTCCCTTTAAAAAGGAGGTTCTTAAGAGAAGGAAGGAAATAAACATTTATTGTCTACTTTGTAGCAGCACTGGGTTAGATACATTTACACTCATCATCTCACCTAAGTAGCACAGCTCACAAGGAAGCATTTCTAGGGACAGTCATAGTCTATAGTCTTTTACAAATCATTACAAATTTACCAAGGAAAATGCTAAAGTCACTTTTTCTCAGTAGATACTCCTCATTTAAGACTAATATCTTGTGATGGTAAGGGCATGACTGCTATCAGTTTTTTCCTGTTAAGGAAAACAAACGATTACTGTAGTCACATTATATTACCTATTTTTAAAACATCTTTCCTTTGAGAAAGAAAAGGAGTTAGGTACAGGAGGTAAAGGATCAGTCAAGTATGCTGAAAGCTATGCAAATGTTAATAAATAAAAGCAATGCATTGCATTAACAGTAAATATGTCAACCTCTTTCACTAATAGGTAGGTATATTTTTCTCTAACTACTCTGCTATACCATATTGTTAACGTTCATTAAAGTAGGCATGTAGTATTTATAATTAGAGATCAGATCATTGTTTATATTATTTATTGTGATAAAGGGATATGACTTTGGAAGTCACCTACGTATACCTGGGAGATAACCTAACCACTTGGTTTCTACACAAACAAGCCCCACGCATTATATATACTTTACCTGGCAGCATCTGTTTGAAATGAAGGCATGTCCCTTAGGGAAAAATTCAGCAACAGAGCTAGAACCCAGTTATAATAAACATTACTTTGTTTTAGTGGGATTTTAAAAGATTCAATTTTCAGACTTACCATTTAATGGAAGGGTTTTTAAAAGTAGTCAATAAATAGTCTCTTGTAGCAAACGTTGATAAAGCTTGAAACTTTTGGTTATATTATAAGAGAACTGTTGCCTTTACTACAGACAAATTGTGCCAAGGGCCCTCACCCTAAAGGAATCTATACTACTATGTAGTTGCTCACCTAAATTATGCAGGTAGAACTAAAAATCAACTGAATTACAGTTAGGTATTGAAACTACGAATCTTAAACAGAAAAGCACCACCCGTGTAAGCACAGAAGGCTGTAAAACACAGATATTAACTACCCTTTAAGATTCTTTAAGCTATTGTTCCCCTCCATAAAAGTGATTAAAACAAACTCAACTTTTAGAAAATGAGTCGTAAACAACTTTTTAATGTTGTTTACCTGTTTCTCTCTGTAAAATTAGGCCTTTGTTTTCAAGTTTTGTATCTAGAGATAAGAATGCAACCAATGCTAGCTGGCTTCTAGGAGCCTTGGAAGAGCTTTTCTTACCAGGTCACACAATTTCCACCATTAGTACTTAGTTCTCATCCAGCTAATTAATTCTAACTATAAATTATTTTGATAGTGACAATAAATAAATAAGTGTTTATATAGCAATTAATGGCCTTGAATGCTATATTAACAGCTAATTCCAATTGCAAAGAATCCTGTGGCTGTTACATTGAAACCATTTTCAATACAGATCACAGGGAAATGTGGCTGCCACTATAAAATTATACTGTATTATCATCTGAAACCTCAGGCTTTATTTTTGGTTTCTTCAATATCTAGATTATTTCCATAGATCATACTTCACTTAACAGAAGTACTTAAAATCAGTAGCGGTGTTACAAATAATTCAAGGAGTTCAAATTATTTCTCCTCAATCCTTCCTTTTGTTGTTTTACTATTTGATAGCTTATTATAAAAAATACCACCAGCTTACTTTTCAAGGCATGAGTATGCAGTTTACAAGTTTAGGGAACTACATTTAATGCTTTAAAATAAATAAACTGCTAATTTGTAAATGTACATTTTATTTTAATTAAAAAAACACTAGTTGAAGCAATTTTGAAAGTTAAATGTTATTTCGAGAAAGGGCTAACAATTGTTTTAAAGGTTAACCATTACAAATCAGGCTTTTAGTCTGTGTAACTGTATTACTAAAGTACGTTATTTAATGCATAGTATGTATATTCAACACTGATGTTTTTGTTTGTTTGTTTGTTTTTTGGTTTTTTTTTTTCCTTTTTGGTATGTGGGTAGCTCCCTGACTGGGAATCGAACCCAGGCCGCAGTGCTGACAGCACCAGCGCCAAAGCCTTAAGCCCCTACACCACCAGGGAACTCCCTCAACACTGATTAATAAACTAAGTTATAGTGGGGCTTTATGTATGCCTTTTAAAATCTTGATTCAGATACATTTCTTAGTTATATTCAAAATACTCTCTAAGGATAAAGGATGGGCAGTTATTATTCCTATCTGACAAATGGGAAAGCCAATGTACAGGATATGGAAGCGAATTGATTATAAAATTATTCATGCACTGTGGAATTGTATGCCTGAAACCTATGTAATCCTTGCTAACAGATGTGACCCCAATAAGTCTAACAATAAAAATGAATTTAAAAAAAAATCATTCATGAATAGGGTCCTGAACTAAATAATACTTTTCTAACTATGGGCTTAACGTTTTCCATGCCTCTTCATACCAGTTCTTTAAAGTAATCTAAACAAATGTGGCAAACGTTAGGTAGAGCTTGGGTTTCTTAGCGTAGACTATTTCCATTACCGTCTGATTACTTCAGAACAGAATACAGACGTGCTATTCAGTGGACGGACCAAGCTTCTAAATTATTAGAGTGGTACTATGGGGTTTACATTTTCTTCCTTTTTCTTTTTTCACCCACACGATTGGAAAATAATTATTTCTATTTTAAAATATATTCTCTGCTTGCAAGTTTCATCTCCTTATTAAAATGCTTGAGATGAACACTAAAGAGTGGTGCTGGGAGGCAAACCACCACCCGAAGTCGTCCCCACATTTTTCCTGTCTCTTAAGTCATTCAAAGGTGGCTTCTTACAAAGGCTGCCTGAGGGGGCCCCCGGCGGCGCAGTGGCTGGGCTTCCACGCTCTCAACCCTGCGGCCTGGATTCGATTCCCAGCCCGGGAACCACCGAGAAAACAAAACAAAACAAAACAAAACACCCCAAACCAAACAAAAACAAAACAAAACAAAACAAATGCTGCCTGTGATTTATCAGCTCCACAGCATGTATCCCATCAGAATTGGTAACTCAAATTACGGAATACGGGTATTTTTCCACATGAAAGTGATACACAGAAGAACACTAGCTGCCGTGATTTGTAAAATAAATGGCAAAACTTAAAAGTGTTCATGTTCTAACACTTTTTTCCTTAAATGCAGATCTTCCCAAATAAAAGTTCTCTCACTTAAGGCACATTTGTGCTACCCCGCCCCCGCCCCCACCACACTTCTATTTCAGGACTTCCCAACACTCACCCCAAGGCCTGGAAGGAAGGAATGGAAAGCGCCCAGTGCATGGACAGGAACAGCAGCCTGGAGGCGGACTCCCCGATGTAGTGCACGTTCAGGTACTCGGGCATAGGAGACGGCATGGTGAGCTGGTGTGAACAGGGGCTCACGTAAGTTCTCTGAGGACAGACAGTGCTAAACCATCAGCGCTTCCGAAAAGTTAAATGTAAACATAACGTACCAAGGCTGAGTCTCCTGTATTTACCAAAAGGCCAATCTTGAAATAATCTAACTCATTAGCTTTTATAGCTAAAATAGGTTCAGAATATATGGGTGGGACAGAGATTCGCACAATTTCCTACTTAATAAACGCCAACCATGATATTACATGGTTGTGGTTCTAAAAATTATTTTCTGTCCTGGTCTAACAATGTATTTTTTTCCTTTCCTCCCTTTCTTTATTAAAAAAGGTACACGAGTCAGTTTAAGGAGCAAAGCTATTATGTTAAATGTTCCTTTAATTCAGACTACCGAGTTAACAAGTTCTCCTGTTCACAGGGGCAGGAGCAGCGGGTGAAGTAGGCCTGCTGGTGCCATCTGGGAAGTGCGCGTTGCCAGGTAAAGGGCAGGGCTGTGGCTGAAAACGGGAGTCTGGGCTCAGTGCTGCCTGCTCTTTCAACTTTTCAAGAGCAGGTTCTTTGCAAAACCTCCCCATTTAATCTACAGGTAAAACAAAATGTGTCTGTGACCCTAATACTCACAGGCAGTCGGTTGGCACTGCTGGCCTTAGTTATTTTAAATGTGTGGCCACTGCTGAAAATAAATGTCCTACACCAGAAGAGCTGTAAAAGCATTTTTGAAAATGTTGTTAAAGAGAACTCTTTTATTGCTGTAAGTGAAATGTAATTTCACCCCAAAGAAATACTTTTTTAATTTTAAAATTATTGAAATGATCGATAATATTAAGTGTAGGTGATGACACAGGGAAACACATACTACTGAACGCAGGGAAAATGAAGGACAATTTGGTTCTATCCACCAAAATTTTAAAAATGAGCATGTCTTGCAAACTAATAATGACACTTCTAAATCTCTTATTCAGGAAAAATACTATATACCTGCACAAAAAAAGCATGAGCGAAGATGTCCATTGTAGTATCTACTCCTAACAGAAATTAAATGATGGCAATAACCCAAACTTCCATCATTAAGGAAAAGAATAATCCATGCTAGAGTACCTTGCAGGTATTAAAATCAGTAGGATAAGATGGCATAGACAAAATATCTCACAGACATCTAAGTGGGAAAAAAACCAGCAAAACAATGATGTAGGGGACCCCATTTGTGAGTGTGAGAGAGAACACACGTATGTACAGATGACAAAAGGACACGCACCCCCCAGTTCACAGCAGTGCCTACCCCTTGGGTCGGGGAGTAAGATGTGCCCATGTGTTTTTCTGGGGAATGGAGACACAGCTTTCATCAGATTCCCAAAGGTGTCTATGATGTCAAACAGATCAAAGGGTTTTCATCAAAGTCATATAGAAAAGTTCTCCAGAAATGTTAGATAAAAATGTAAAACATATGAACTCCCTGTGTTCAGTATTAGCCACCAATGGTTAACCTCTTTATAAATGGTGCCCGGTAACAAAACCACCAGGCAATTAACAGTTGAAATTCAGTGTATTAGAAGTTAATTTTTTAAATGTTTGAGAAATGCTTACTGGAGTGGTAATTAAATATGATTATTTAAGGTAACTCTTACCACTACAGGAAAGCAGGTATTAAGTGCAATTATTAGGATACAACCGTTTCTACACCATAAGTACATAAAAAAACCAAATTGGGGGCTATCATACTTTTCACAATGACCCAGGGTGAAGAGGGGGGAAAAGCCTAAAGCACGAGGACAATCACCAAAGATGACTAGTTTTGGGGGAAGGAGTAAGTAAGATGCAAAATGACGACAAAGAATACCTTTGCCAAACAGTTTAAAATCACTTTTAAAGAAGTAAAATATTTATGTGTAAAAATTGGATCTAAGGACTAAAGATACACACACACCTTGATTTATATAACAGTGGCGGTAACACTGAAAACTTTGTTGTTTTAGTCATGAAATTGAATTCACTTGCAATATACACTACAGGAACTTATTATTTAAAAGACTACCATGTTGTATTATTTTTATAAAGAGAGAAAATATCTCACAATTTATCTGTTTTACATACTTAATTTTCTTAAGGCAAGATACAACTCTGGTATCATGAATCAGAAAGCCAATGCTGGCTAAAGAAACAAGTCTTTTATACAGCAAAGACGACAATTTCTTAAGTTTCTACTACAAAGATGTTAAAGCTTCCCCAAAATGCCTATGGACTTTTAGATTTATAAACTGAATTACAGACATTTTTCAAACTATATATATTTTAATACATTGAGATTTTAAAAAAAGTGTTGACATGAATTAAACTCAACAATCTATTTTACAAGTTATTGTCTACAATTAGCTTTCTAGCAGGTTCTGTATGTAATTCTGATAACAGGCTGAATTTTTTTTTTTTTTTAAATCATTTAACTTGAGTTAGAAGATCTGGATTCCACACCCAACTGTCATTAATGAGTCATGTGGCCCTGGATCACATACTAATTCAACAACAATGTACTGAGAGTTCACTGTGAGCCACTAAGCTCAAGTGTTATAGTCTCAACACAGAAAGTAGAAACTGAATGGAGTATAGAAGCTGAAAAAGAGAGTGGCAAGTTGGGAGAAATGATGGGCAATTGGATCAGAATGTGAAGGGTCCTAAAAGATCATGGACTTTACTTCTGAAGCCTTTTAGGTAGCAGAGTAACACAACTGTCTTGATATTTAACAATTACTCTGTTACCGGTGCACAGGGCAAAATGGAGAGGACTAGAAACAAAGATAGTATTGTAACAGCTTAAGTAAGAAATTTTAAAAGGCTTGAAATATGGCAATGAAAATGAAGAGAAAGGGAGAAATTCCAACAACAGAATGGTTAGGAATCAGTCAGGGAATGGAGGAGAGTGAGGCATGGGGAGAATGACAAAACTCACAAACATCAAACGTGGTGACTAGAAGGACTGCGATTCTAGTACGGAGATAACAAACATGAGAGAAGAACAGTTTTAGAAATCACCTACCTCTGTCTCATACACTAATTTCTAAACAGAAATACTAACTACCTTGATTATTTGTATAAGAAAATTGTGAGAATCAAGTGAGATAAAGTATATGAAATCATACCAGAAACTCTGAAGTTTAAGAAAAGTGTTAAGTATTTCTATTGTCTTAGATCCTTCAAATTCAAAATGCAAACTGCATTAGACTATTTCTCCTTACTGTCTGGATTGCTTGAACAGACTCTGAACACCTCCAAATCTCTTTTCTCGTTCATGAAATGACAGCAAAAATCCAAACCTTCTCAACAGATTGTAGTGAGGCTCAAATAAAAAGACTAAATGTGAAAGCATGGTGCAAATTATTAATACACCACACATAAAAATGCAAGAGAGAAACAAAATGCTATTTAGCTCACCAATTAAGACTGGACTGGTTTTTTGATTACAGATGTCAGGTCTTGAAAGTCAAGACCATAAAACCTCAGTGAAAGAACTAACCACGAAAGGATGGGAAGTCACTGAAAAAAAGGTCGATTTCACTGAAGCTATTAACAAAAATCAGAAAAAGAAGGAGCCGTCTTTTTCAGGAGGCGAGCAAGAAACTTTACAGTGCTGATTCTGAGGCTATCCAGAGTACAGCAGGGCAGAGATGGAATGGAACGATTAAAAGTTCTACATGCCTAATTCATCTGCCCAAACAAGTATCTGGAAGACTAAAAAACTTTTGAGGACCAACATCAACAATAAAAAAACGGTGGATTACTTCTACTTCCTAGAGGAGTATTCCAGAGTACTTTTTCCTTGCAATGGACCCTCTTCCTAGATTTGTCTTTTACCCTTCCTTCCCATTTAAATCCAAAGGGGGAAAACTATTTTAACAAAAGAATGTCTTTTATTTAGAATAAGAAAGAACAATGGGAAAAAATCAGTTTTGTTTTGCTCCACCCTCCTCCATAGCTCCTATCACAATTTTTAAGGATGACATTGATTATTCCCTTTGCCTTTTCTTAGAGTCCTCATAAAACGTTTTCTTGTACAGGACAAATAAAACATTTCCGATTTTTTCCATGTAAGTTATCCTTAGTAAAATTTTACATGAAGATTGGTTTGATATGTTTTATTGACTATCAAATTACAGCAATCATTGTTTAAGTCACTGTGAGTTTTTTTGGGTGACTTTCTATTAAGTCAAATTTTGCAAATACAAATTTTGTCATATGCCATTTTGGCTAGAGTTGTATTTATTTTGTGTTCATTATTTCTACCAGTTACACACACACAAGTATCTATTTGAGAACTGTGTTTTTTCATAAGAAACCCATGCAAATGTATAACCTATAGTAAAGTTTTGAGCAATTACACCCAGGTATTCCAGGATTACGTCTTGCTAACTGAAGCGTCCAAGGTATTCCCAATCACTTTTCATGACCCTGCTATCAATACTCAAGGCTGGCAGAACAAAGATACAAAGTGGTTAACATGGAGGGGTCTTAATTAGGATCTCAATTGTCAGCATATCTATAGCTGTGGTCCAAACATTATTTGAATGAAAGTGGTTAAGAGTAAAAAGTTAAAAAACAACAGTTAAAATGTATTCAGTAAATTTTACCTTCTTAAAATAACTCTTGAGAGCTAGCTAACTGGGGCAATCCATAATAAATGGAGTTCTTCTTCAGTTACTATGGTAAGAGCATAATATTTGGGTCTTAGATACTGGTTTATACTAAAGTAATAGTAACTAGGCACTGAACAAAACCAGTGCATCCGGCACATGATGAATGCCAAAACTTAAACAAAAAACAACTATATCTAAATGTTCTAAAAACTAACTTTTATAGACTTAAACCCGTTGATAACTATGATTTATAAGCAGGATGCTTTATTAAGCCATTATTTTATATAGCCAGAGATATATGAGGTTGGACAATTAATTTCACAAACTCATCCTAGAAAAAGTGCTACATACCTCGCAGTTGAGTATCACTACAGTCATCTTTGAAGCGCTCCCCTTGGGCAGATGTGCACTAATGCCAGCACCTAGTCCACCCCTCAAAGCAATTTTAGAACTCTTTTTCTGGAATGGCCATCAGAGCTGTTGTCATAGAATCTTTGGCAAGGTTATGACATGTTACCAAGGTTATTTATACAGTGCTGCCAATGTAAGCACACGGTAGCAAGTTCGCTAACTTAATTGTCAGAATTTGGGTACTATGACAGATCCGATGGCTAGTTCAGATAAAGAGTTCTAAAACTGCTTTGAAGGGTAGACTAGGCACTGGCATCAGTGCACAGCTTCCCAAGGGGAGTACTTCAAAGTTGACCACCGTAATATTCAGCAATAAGGTATGCAGCACTTTTTTCTAGGATGAGTTTGTGAAATTATTTATCTGACCTCCTACATTTTTAGCTGCTATTCTGAATTCTATCAGGGATATTTCTGACTTTTAAAAGCACATCAAATATACTTTGGGTTTTGAAAGGAAGATTAAAATAAAAATGGATAATACAGCATAAAAATTATAAAATATATGGAAATACCCTGAAAGCTACATGTGAATCGCTGAGAAGTGGCCCCTCTTTTTCGATGTAATTTATGCTCGAGTCTCCAGCAATTAGGTGTACGCTTCCTTCCATGCCCTCTACTGAGCTCTGACAGGCTGTGCTCTCTCCAGGATTCAATGCTTTTGCAAGAGTGTCAAATGCCCTATAAGGAGACATCAGAAGCTGTGAGCTTGGCCAATCTCCACAATGAAATGAAAATTTATATAAAATTCTGGAATTAAGATTTAGGCCTAAAAAACTGTTTAGAAAATAGAAATTCAGTGAATCACTGAGCACTCTATTTCAGTGATAGCTATGACTCTTTCCAAAAGCAACAAATTAAAATTCGTATGTATAATATGAAAAACTACATTATTAAATTAATATATTACCAGAGAACTAGTCTTCTAAAAGATCCTTATACTTTGGTATGAAAATATGCTTTTACAAATTATACATTTGATACTCTAAGATATCGGTCCATTTATTCTACAGACAGCAGTTGTTTAGAAACAACAAGAGAAAGAAGTTATGTTGACTTTACTGTATTCTAAGTAACACAAAGCTAGGTTTTAATTTTATTTAAAAATTCAGAAAATATTTTTAAACTTGTGGTAACATAGCTACATCTAAACTAAGAATCTGAGATTAGGATGGCAAAGAATTAATATTAGCAAATAATTATTGAAAATACCACCCCCCCTTTTTTTTCAAGGATGCCTTTTAGAGTTCCTTAAAAGTTCATGTTCAACAAAGTACTTATTGAGACTGTTAAATGCAGTTCCATCAATATTTTCGATGATGAACAGAATGTGAAAAAAGACTGAAGAAATCTGGTTTCTACATCCTAAGTATTAACACTGAGAAAATGAAAAAAAAAAATCCTGGAGTTCCCTGGCGGCGTAGGGGCTAGGCTTTGGCGCTCTCAACGCCACAACCTGGGTTTGATTCCCAGCCAGGGAACTACAAAAAAAGAAAAAAAATCCTAATGAGTTTCCTGAAGTAACTTAAAATTGCAGTTGATTCAACTAAGTATTTTTCATTACTAAACACTGGTGGGGAAAATGAACACGACTGCCTAGCAAGACAGATGCTTAACTCTAAATACACAGAAGATAAAACCTGGCAACTGAAATAGCTGAAATTTCAGACCTAAATCACCTTAATGGAATAAAATAATTCTTGACTTTTATGACTACATCTCTAACGTATAATACTCATTTTATTATTCATCATTCAGAATGTAGCCTGTTGGACATTTTACACGGAATGCGTTTTTCAGTTAAAACTTACTATGTCTTAAATTTTTTAAGTCTAACAGAAAGGGTTGTTTTCTGAGACTTCTGTAAATAGCATTCAACACAAAAATAGTCTCAGAAATACTAAAGGACAGTTTAACAAAAAGACACGTAAGATCAAAACAGACCTTACCTTGAAACATCACCGTTGGTCTGTATTTCTTGATTAAACTCACACAAAGAGGTATCACCATTGCTTAAGTTTTCAATTATGGGTATTTCATTACTATTTTGAGAAAAATCTTTAGTTTTTCCAAGATTTGCTAATGATGTAACCACACTGGCCAGTGTGCTTAAATCGCCCTGACATGATTCAGCCTTAAAAGAAAAAAAAAGTATTAAAATTCTGCAAGTTGGTATCAGTAAACTTTTAAATCTGAAATAAACAGTCCTAGATTATGAAATGCCCAAAGTACTCTAATTAAGATGAAACCTAGAAAGTAAAATCAAAGAGCTCTGAACATTTAGAAACTTCTCGAGGAAAATTCACATTTAAAAACAACATGTACATTTCCTAGGAAATGTTTATATGAAAATCACTTTAAATAAAAAAAAACTGGCACTTAGTGGCTCCTTTATCCATGCCCCAGTTGCTCCTCTCTAAAGGGATATTAAGTTACATTATCTTTTTTCAGCATTAAAATTCTGATAATGTTCTTATAATTTCCAAAACATAGTATACACATTATAAAGTTGTATCGAATGTAATAGAGAAAAAGTATACTATTAAACAGAGTTCATAGGTTGCCCACTTTTAGCCACTGTGTTAAATGTGTCAAGTATCAGGAAATGTGTGGTTGAAAAATCTCTTCACACCTCCGGCCACGGCAGCCATGATCTGCGCTGCCCCACGGCCGTGGGCCTCGGCAAGGACCACAAAGGTGACCAAGAATACGAGCAAGCCGAGGCAGAGGCACAGCCACGCAGCAGACGCCTCACCAGGCACACACGCTCGTGCGCATGCGCGACGTGATCCAGGCCGGGTAAGGATCTGCGCCCTGCGAGCGCACGCCACGGAACTGCTCAAGGTCTGTAAGGACAAGCGGGCTCTGAGGTTCCTCAAGAAAAGGGTGGGGACACATCTCCGCACCAGGAGGAAGAGAGAGGAGCTGAGCAATGTCCTTGCAGCCACGAGGAAGGCGGCAGCCAACAAGGACCAAGCCCCATCCCCTCTGTAATAAAACCTTCAGAAAAAAAATCTCTTTACCTATTTGAGATACCGGGCTTTTATTGCACAATGCATACTTTCCCCATTTGTCTTCAGCTTTCTTTCTTTCTTTCTTTTTTTTTTTTTTGTTGGTTCCCTGAGCGGCGATTGAACCCAGGCCACAGCGGTGAGAGCGCCAAAGCCTAGCCACTGCACGACGAGGGACCCCCCACCTCCCGCAATTTTCATGTTTATTAATGATGTATATACTTGTGTATTATTTATGCATTAACTAGTTATAATTCTTTTATGAAAAAGAACTTCCTTTAACTCTGACTACCCAGAAATATAATCAGTACAGGAGAGACAGATAAGTGTTTGATTCTTCACTTTATTTATCAATTTTGAGAGCAATGAGTCAACAATGCCTTAGCAATCTCTAATGGTGACATGAATTCTGAGTATCATTTTAAGTTCATAAATTTTTATATATTTGATGTATTTCAATCCATTAGTCTTTTTTAAATGCTGGTATTATTCCACCCTAACTTAATGAGAAGCCCTTCAGTTGCCTTCTGTGGCTTACTGACAAGATCCCTTAATAGTATTTTTGATTCTTCCTTTATGATTTTTGTTTTTAGTGTTCTAAATCCTAAGAAAATACTTACGTTTCCTTGAGGTTTCATTTGTTATGTCAGTTTTCAGCTTAAGTGAAATTAATTTTGGTGGATCATTTACTGAGTAACCCACCAGTACATGATTACTACTTATGTATGTATTTTATTTAATCCTCACAACAACCCTGTGAAATAGAAATCATCATTCCTTTACCACTGACAAGAAGAATTACCCATCATCACTCCAGCAATAAATAGGGAAGCAGGTTGGGAAGTCAGGTCTGGCAGGAGAGCCCACGCTCCTCATCACTGTTCCAGCCTTCTTATATACAAGTAAAAGTTAACATTTTTAGGTGTTTTAATTTTCAACTAAAACTTAAAACACATATATTCTCTTCCATTTTATAACATGTCCATGTAACTAGATTTTTCAGTTTTTGCCACTGAGGACTCTTAGTTATGTGGAAAGACCTCACCCTGTGACGTGATGGTTTGGGGACCATTTGTCAGAAACTTACCACACATGGTTGCTACTGCAATTTAACCTAAAGATATAGAGAAATGCAGTGTCTGGACAAGTAGTAATTTCTCAACAAAACTTAGTTCTCTTCCTTCTTCCTTTCTTATTATTATGTCAATGAAATTGTAACTACCAATCCAACCTTGAAACACACAAAGGTAAGCGAAATCTTGTAATTCCAAAATATATGGTTAGAAGGCCAAATCTCCTCACTTAGTAGCAACATGCCAAGTCCAACCTGTTAAGGTAGACACTTTTTTTTTTTTTTCACTATCCCTATTTAACAGACAAGGAAGGAAATGGAAACACTGAGTGGCCAAGTCACTTGCCCAGCATTGTGCAACTAGGAAGTGGCAGCTGAAATTTGACTCAAGAGCACAAGTATTAAGAGTGCCTTAAAGTGCCAAGCAACAAATATATAACAAAACCGGCCATAAATAATAATAATCTTATAGGGTATATGAAACCGGATTACATTTCAGGCTGAAATGACAGTCGTAGGCTCCCTAAAATCTAGTTTCAGATATGAATCTTGAGGCAAAATCATTGCCTTTTGTTCTCACAGGAGTTTCTGAAGACCACAGAAACTGTATATGCTCAATCTAAATAAACAAGTCTTTTTTCCTTTAGACCCCTAGCTCAGTAAAGAGCTGTTCCAGTCTCTAATACCCAGGTAACTAACTTGGGTACATAATATGAGAGCTCCTGCCATCCTGTCCTTACTTGTTAGTGTTTTGAGTCAGGTGTATAGAACTGCTCTTCATCTGAAATATTTTCAATAGTTTGGTACTGTAATACCTACAGGGGGACGTAAAAGGGCTTTTTAAAAATTTTCAGTTATAAACATGTATTTATGAGAATTTTGATTACAAGATGAAAGAAACCTGCAAGACTTTTAAATACTTGTCTCTTTCACATTGAAGCTATAATTGCCCTAGTAGAATAATAAACATTTCAACTAATAAAGTTAATTCCTATAGCACTGGGGTCCACAAAATGGAGGCCATAACAGTAGCCTCACACATGTCACAAATCTAAACCTAAGTCAGCCTGTATTTATAGGAAACACCTATCAAAAAAACCTAATATACACCAATCACAATCCTCCAACTCAGTTTTAGGTAGCCTACTTTGCCCTAGGAAAAGAGAACCCCCTAGGCTTACAAGGAAATCCCTGACTTCGTGCCCAGTTTTCTCATTGCTGCTTCCATAAGTTGGTTCTTGCCCAAAGTACCTTGGGAACAGTGTTCCACTGCTTGTGAGGCACTCTACTCCCCCAGTCCATGGATTGTTTTCCCTTGAATAAAGGATATCAAACTCGTTACTAAATTGTTGATAACTTACAATTAAAAAAAAAAAAAAGAACTTGTAATAAGGAGTATTTTAGACCAAATAAGTTGAGCAAACTGATGGAGAAGATAAAAAAGGAAACCATTTAAAAACTTCAAAATATTTAAGCTTTAAATTAACAGCACGAAACACACCTTATCTGGTGTCATTAGCACAGCTGACTCAGCTTTTATTCCAGACTGATGAATGTTCACAAACATTCCTGAATCTAATAGTCCTGCTGACCTGTTAACAAATAAGCACAAACTTTAAGTCTTAGTTTCATTGGGAAGAAAAACAAAAGACCAGCTACTTAATACATGATTTGTTTGTTTTTACTATACCTTGCAGTTTCACTATCTGTTACAAAAGTTGGAGTTGCAGCCAATGGGCTTCGAAGGTCTTTTCGAATATAGATTTTTTCTGTTGAAGCAGCACAGTTGGAAGATTTTTCTCGTGATACTTCAATGGGTTTTCTTTCACACTGAACAGCTACAAAAAAATGCATCAGGCTATTAAATCACAATGCAGACTTTATAGGCAATTAAAATTGTAAGCGCTATGTGAGCAATGGTGCTAATGGGAGACACGGTTACCATGACAGAACTCTAAAGATAACCACCAATCTTTCAAAAGTATTTGTAAATTCAACAAAGTCGCTTTAGTAAACTGTAACAGTAAATGTTAATAGTAAAACTAGCCATTTTGCATCTCTCATTTTCTTTTCTCTCCCTGGCTCTGCAGTGGTAGAAATGTAGAGGAACCCTTGTTTTTTTTTATAAGCTCACCGTCAAGAAAACACTGAAGCTAGGAGTCCTATCTGAGAGTTATAAAAAAAAAAAAAAAAAGAAATAATATTCAATCATTTGAAAACAACACTAATAGAGAGTCACAAAAAGACTAAAATTAGATCTTTTTTTTTTTTTTTAAGTTAAAAGCAAGGGGATTTTTGAGAAGTAATTCAACTGTGTAGTCTTCACTTATAAAATAGGGGTAATAGTTCACTTTATTGAAATTTTATTTCATGACACTTAGGAGATGGTATAGTATAGATGTTAAATGTACATTTTCTGAGAAAAAAAAGCTGCCAAGATTCAAATCCAAGTTTTGCCACTTATTAGTTGTGTGACCTTGGACAAGTTACTAAATCCTACTCAGAAGGAAAATGGGTAACAGTAGTACCCAGTGCATAGAATTTCCCCTAAGAAAGTTAATCATATGCTAAACACAAAGTCAGGCATAGTGATAGCTCAATCACTATTAACTATTGTCATTATCTTATTAAGTACTTTAGTAGTTTAATAGGAAACTAGGCTGTTATTTAGTCAGATGTGTTTATTTTATTTTTACCAGGTTCAAACTACAAATACACAATGGTATATAGGTATTCAATAAATATTTGTTGAGTGAATAAAAAAATACAGATACATACTTATAGTTGGAAAACTATGAAAAAGCGTATACATTTGACATGCTTCTAGAGTTTGACTGAATCCTTAAAATTATTTTCTCCTTTAAAGCGAATACATACAGTCTTGTTTCATTCCAAACGCAATACACCTCTGTAACCTGCAGTATTGACAGCGGTTTCGATGGTGTTTATTGATAATACAGTCCTTTGATCCTCGACATGAGTAAATTAAATTTTTTCGGATACTTCTTTTAAAAAATCCTTTGCAGCCTTCACAGGTTACTGCTCCATAATGACGCCCTAAATGTTTAAGAAAACACAAAAGTCACATATTTTAGAAAAGAAATAAGATCATTTCTTCCCATTAAACAATGAAATGAAACAGATTTCTGAGTTTATGATGTGAAAAAAATTTTTACGAGTTACTAAACAGAGAATGAACCAACCATATTCTCTGATAAAATATACTAAACAATGAGTTTTTAAAATTTTGTCAAGTAACCTTAACACTGGTATAGAAAATGTGAGAAAGAGAAGACCAAAATCAGCCATAACCCTTTAACATAACTATTTTGAGTTCTGAGGTCACTTATAAATTATAGTTGTTATTTACTGTAAAAATGCATTTTATTATGAAAACTATGCTCCCAAAAACGGTTATATCATCTGTTAATATTTTAACTGTAATTATCCCTCTTCACTGTGGGTTCCACTTTTTAAATCTCTGGATCAACCTATTATTTCTCAAACCATTTCTATGGCACAACATCTATTAATAAATTTAACATACTCTAGGAAAAGCTGTAGTGAAGGTTTTTGTAATTAGGTCAAGCAAAAGATTTAAAAGACTAAAGAAAACAAACTAGGCCCTTAAACAATATCCTACTAGCACTTGCAAATGTGAGTGAACATGGGTTTCTATTTCTGACATGAAGTAACAATGGCCAGAACTAAAATGACATAACTCTGGGTACTAGCCACAGGTTTGGTGAAATGCCTGCTGAGCTATGTAA
Organism: Lyroderma lyra; assembly: GCA_004026885.1. Lineage (NCBI taxonomy): Eukaryota > Metazoa > Chordata > Mammalia > Chiroptera > Megadermatidae > Lyroderma > Lyroderma lyra. The sequence goes on from PVJL010001554.1 coordinate 39,892, forward strand.
AGCATTAAAAAAAGGTTAACCAGAGCTTTTTCCACCTCAATAATTCAAGTTACTCTGTATTCCTAGAAAGAGAACAGGGCTCAATAGGTCGGTTAATAACTTAATGTGATATATGATTAAGGATCATAACTGATTTTTAAGTAATTCCTTTGACAAAACTTGTATCACATTTAAAAACTGCCATGTTTGGTTAACTTTCACAAAAGTGAACTCTTTCATAATTCTTTGAAATACACATTTTATGTCATTGCAAGAAATCAAATTAAACTACAATGAAGTGAAAAATCTTTACGTGACTAAAAAGCTTTGGAGAAAAATCAGTTAAATTTCATAGGCTACAAATATGAACCATAAAAACCATGCCGTCATTTTTCTTTTTATTTTCAGTAGAAAAAACAAGGTATGTGATAGTTATTTTAACAGCACAACACATATGGCAAGTTATTTTTAATGTTACCTGATGCTTTGTCTCCACACACTACGCAGAGATCAAACATTTTATTTGGTCCTTGGTCTGGGGAAGAATTATCTGTTAAAAGCTAAAGAAATAATAGTTTGTTATTACTCAATAGTGCCGTTCTCACAGAAAAAATTAAAAGAACATTCAGTCAGTCTTACTTTTTGTTTTCTTTTTCAGAAGTTATTTCAAAACGTTGAACTCTATTATTACACATATACAATTAAAGTATTTGCATTCTTAACATGCAGGTAAAAATGTCAATGTTATAAGAAGCAAAGACAGGTGTTGCTCTTCTCCTGGCTTGTCCACTCGCACCATCTTGGGAGTGTACTATCCTATTTCTTTTAATAGATCCACCCCTTTTTAATTTGTTCCATAATATAATAATTTCATTAAACTGTTAAATGCACAAATACATGAATATTTTTTAATGCATCTCACCTATTAAGCACTTATTTTTCATTCGGAACACATCAAATTATTGCAGCAGTCATCAGTCCTATGATGATATTTGTCTTTGAACAGCTTAGAACCTTTCCACGTGAAATGACAATGATTAAAATACACTTGTAACAGCCTAAAAGATAACTCCAAATTTTTCAAATAGAAAAGGAATTATGAAGAAGTTGTGTTGATTTACTTCTAATTATGGAAATCTAATGGATATACAAAGGTATGAGCTTTTCATTAATGAGGTGTTTCCGGTTTGGGTTAGGTGCGGTGGGTGCGATGACAGACTGGGGCGTCTGATAAATGGGAGCAAGTTAGTGGGAAGAGGTGGGGTGGCCGAGGGTGAATTACTAAACCTCTTCAGGTTATATAAAGGGCTCATCACCAAGTACAGCTAATACAATGCTGGTAAAGAAATACTAGTTCCTCCTTTTAGGTTTGCCCTTCAAGTTCTCATCATTTTCTTTCAATCTTTTGAAAAGTGAACAAAGTAAATCCAAAAAATGTGACACAGCATTTAGTAAACCCCTTCCCCCTGCTTTAAAACAACCCCCCAAAGTAACCCGCTGCTTTGACTCTTCTTCTCTTGGGGGGTATGAATGCCTTCAGAAGTAGTTCTGATTTAAAAAACTTTAAACAGTCCTTAAAATAGCTATCCTTTCTTATGTTACAGAGGCGTCACTTCTTTTTATATCACCAGAAAAATGTCTTTAATAAAAACTTTAAAAAAAAAAAAACAAAAACAAATTCTGGTATTAGGTGTCCTTTGAAAGCTTCGAAGACAAGTACCACTTATTTCCTTAATAGCACATTTATTGCAAATAGTGCTCTAGTCTCTCATCTGCTCTTTATTTCTAAGGGTAGAAGAGATATTGAGAGGTTAAGGGACTTGTCCATCTTCGGTGACTAGACCAGAAATCAAATCTTTTTGGCCCAGGGGAATCCCATCCTATACTTGCCTCTCTTTCGTTACCCTTACCAATGATCCACAAAGTAGTCGAAGTACCAATCTTACCTTTCTTTTTAAAATGCAAAAATATTTTTTTAAAAGAGTAACTTGACAGTGGTGAAATCTAACACATGTCATCAGTCATAAAGCTTGATGAGAGTAAGTACCTTTGATAGGAGATGATGAAAATGGCATTTAACCTCTCTATAGGTTCCTCCTCCCCAAACCCACCACCCCAGTCTAACCATGAGAACATCTGCCAAAGTCTCATAGTGAAGGAACCTAGAATATACCTGACCAGTACAGCTCAAACTGTTCAGGTCAGGAAATACAGAAAAAGTACGAGAAACTGTCCTAAGTGAGAGGAGTCTTAAGGAGACATGGAAATGAATGTAATATGGTATCCTGAAAGAATAAACCATAATAGGTAAAAATTAGGGAAAGCTAAAAATACCAATTGATTTTAGTTAATAATGTATCAGTATTAGTTCATTAATTATAACAAATGTATCGTACTAATGTAAAATGTTAATAACAGGAGAAACTGTGTTTGGAGGTTATATGGGAACTATGTTGTACTAATTGTTTAATATTTCTGTAAATGGAAAGCTTTCTAAAAATTCAAGTGTTAAAAAAATAAAGGAATTAAGGTATATATAATGTTATACATATTTTTAGTGACTTCTGTCTTATTGATAACTTCTTATAAATCCTATTTTCCACCTTCCCAGTTTCTAAAAGTAATAAAAATGATATAACTGGAATAATAATAGAATCTATCAGGATTTATAGGTGAAATTTTGTATTTTATTAATTAGGAGTTTTTCAATCCCAAAAGGAATTTTCTTTGATCAGTTCTGCACCACAAAATATGGAATTCAATTTTAAGTGGGCATACCCCCAAAATATCTCTGAAGGCAAACTTAAGGGTTCACTGCATTTGTGTTCAATTACCGCAACCAGCAGTAAAAATATCTGCCTAACCACAGGTGTGCAGTGTGCAAAAGCTTTAATTGGCTCTTGAAGAATAATGCATAAATAGCAAAAATAACACTAACACGATGTAAAGTCAATCAACACTATTGACTGAGTTCCAGTGCTACAGCAGACCATGGGGGTGACTGCTTGCTGTGTCAATGAAGATGCAGATGACAACAGAAGTGGCAAAGGGACACAGCTGGCAGCTATCATACCGACTTCTCAGTGCGGCAGCTGCTTGTCTGAGGCACAGGAAGCTTGGTCCTGGAAAACGCAGCTGTAGAACATGCTCCTTATCTGGCCATTTCCTAACGGTCCAGAAGCAGCAAGTCTCTTAGAAGCAAGCTCCCAAGCAAGCTCCAGGAGTTATTTTTGGAAGCCTGACCTAGAACTATTTCTTCAGCCTTCTGAACAATTCTTTGAGCCCTCTACATTCTTTATTAAATCCTTTTCTGACCAAACCACCCTTGGTGGATCTTACCATATACAACTAAGAACCTTCCCAAATGCATGGGTACGAGGATGCGTGAGTTAAAGCACAGCGGTCCATAGGAGATGGCCGTCACCATAGACAGTCTGCACAGCACAGACATTTATGTAAGACTTTTTTTCCTACTGAACATGGAGGACCTAAGTCTTGATGTCAGGATTTATACTTATGACATGGTTTTTTATTTACCTGGAGGTGTTGTGCAGACAGATCAGGAGTTGTAAAAAATAACTGGTTGACACCTGCTGCATCTGGAGTTGTGAGGAAAACTTTCCCTGGAGTGGAATCTTGCCTGGCCAGAATGACTTTGCTTGGAGTACAGCCATCGTGATTTGTCAAAATGAACTGCTTGCCTTGTGTACTATGATCAAGTGCAGTCACAATCTGGATTTTCTGGCCAGTTTGCTGCTCTGTAACAATCTAACACAATCATGTGAAATTAGTAATCAATTTGACTCAATTTTTTTTTCCTCAAAGAACACAATTTTGCCACACCTTCAGGCAAAGCTAGAAAAGGATACTATTATATACAGTCAATATAATACACATTCACACATCTTTTAAACTAGCAACTCTACTTCCATGAAATCTGATTTTGCAGAAATAAACAAATGTGCAAATAAATAAAGGTACAATAGTGAGAACATGTAGACCTCACTATTTTGATTCCTTTCTTCCCCTTCCCTCCCGCCTTCTAGACAAACATATATTGAGTATTCTATTTGGGAAGCACTCTTTGTCCTGGATTCTGGGATAGAGCAATCAACAAAACAAAATCTTTGTTCTCATAAAACTTTTATTTTAGTGAGGAAAGGTAGATAAAAACCAAACAAGCAAACAATACTTCAGGTGGTATTAAGTGTTATAAAGAAAAATAAAGCAGGGTAAAGTGAGGAAGTCACTGATGAAATGAGAGCGATGAGAAGATAACATTTTTGCACAGACCTGAATGAAGCAACAGACCAAGGCTTAGGACTAGGCTAGGGCACTGCATCCCAGGTACAGGAGACAGGATACAGAAGTCCATGAAGCAGGGTAAGTGTGTTTGACACGTATGAGGCAAGAGGCACAGCAAGAAAGCTTTGTGAGTGGAACGAAGTGGAAGGGAGGGATTATGTTGGAAGATGGGATCTGAGTGACAGCAGAGGCCAGACTGCAAAAGGCTTCCTAGGCCAAAGTCTGGATATCCTGTGTGACATGGAGATATGGTGGAGGGTTTACAGAGTGGACGAGTGGATGATCCTCTTTCAAAAAGGATCATTCCGGATTTAGTGTGAAGACTAGACTGAATGTTCAGGAGCAGAATTAAGACAAACCAGAAAGGATGCTACTGCACAAATGCTTGGAGTATTGAGGTGTTATAAATGGGCAGATACTGGCTGAGAACAGACTAGTAGCTGTGATGGGTAGGAACAAATGAATCTGGGATATTTTATAAAGGAAAATGTGACAAGATGAGCTTATGGACTGGATGTGGAATATAAGGAGAGAAGAATCAAGGATAACTATAAAATTTTGGCCCCAGAAACTAGGAAGACAGAATTGCCTCTACTGAGATGGAGTAGGCCGGGGAAAAGCAAGTTCAGAGTAAAGAGAACTAGCCCAGCACTGAGAATTTTTGATGTTGAGCAAATATTTTACAGATTAAATTCATTAAAGCCAATGTAATTCCTTGATTCAATTTTTAAATGGCACAATTGCTATGTTTCCAACTTTTTCTACTTCCCTGAAATTATTTCATCATCATTTCTATGCAAAATTTACAACAAAGCTCTGAATCACTAATTGGTTTTGGTCCAAAGCACACTATTGATTTTAGAAGCTGCTAATTTGAGTTTTCTTTGCTGACCATTATTTCTACTATGTCCTATTTCTCTGGGTACAGTTTTAACTGTTATTCTTATTTTACGTATATTATTTCTACCAAGTCCTGTCTCCATCCTCCCTAAAATTTTTAAAATTTTCAATGATATCTACATGACTTTGAATCAGTTCATTTATAACAAATTTTGCTATGTAAAGTTGAAGCTGTTTTAAGGGTTTTTTGGATTATTTCTATCAGTAATATTCATTATGAATTGAATAAAAGTCTAATGGCTGACATACTTCTTAGAAAAAAGAGCATTACATGCATGCACAGTGCAAATGTCATTGAGTTGAAACATTTTGCTTAGATGAGTAAAACGATGTTTACTGCAGCCTAATAATTATAACTGGAACCTGAAGCAATCCAAATGGACTTCAATAAAGAACATTAAATAAATTATGGAAACAGTTCGCAGGTCTCAAGATCCCATTATGCTCTAAAAATTACTGAGAGTCCCAAAGGCCTTTTGTTTATGTGGGTTATAACCATATTTACCATATTAGAAATTCAAACAGATAAATTTAAAAAATATTCATTAATAATTAAAAATTAACTTATTAAATGTTCAGATAAATAACATAATAGTTATAAAAAATAAGTATATTTTCCAAACAGACAAAAATTTAGTGGGGACAACAGTAATGATTTACATTTTTACAAATCGCTTTACTGTCTAACTTAATAGAACCTGCCTCTGCATTCAATCTGCTGCAGTATGGTCTTTTGGTTAAAACATAAAAAGAAAATCCAGCCATATATGTGTTGGGTGAAAGGGGGTAAAGTATCTTAATAGCTTCTCTACACTGTGGAAACTGTTCTTTGATACAATACCAAAACTTGACAAGTGGTACCTTTTTCAAGGTTTGCTGAAATGTAGAGATAGAAAGTAAAAATCCATTGATCTATTGTGATAGTCTTATTACCCTTCTATCTCTCACTAGATTAAAGCTACCTTAAAGGAGGGGGGATCTTTTATTTCTATACTCCAGAACCTAGCACATACATTGGTGTAATTAAATTTGCTGAATCAGTGAATGAACTATAAACTAGACATACCTCTCCCATCTGTTGTTCAATAATTTGATGTGCAATTTCTTCTATGGTTGCCATGATCTAATTGCAAAAATGTCCTGCCAAAAATAAAGGAAAAAAGACACTTTTTCATAATTATACCCACAGAAATATATTTATTGAAGAATTTAGAAATGAAATGATAGGATAGGCAGGATTTTCTTCAAAGTAAGCCAGTTAGGTGGATGGAAGTGGGAGGTGGGGAGCAGGAGATAAATAAAACAAAACTGGCCATGCACTGACCATTACTGGTGACGTTTATACAGGAGTTTAAAAATTATTCTCTTTGCTTTTAAGTATTTTGAAAATGTCTATTTAAGAAAACTAAGCAACCAAACAACTTCACTTTTCAAAGATACTGAAGCCTGAACAAGAGCACTCTGATACAGATTAGGAGTTAATCATTTAAACGAGGGCAATCCCACTTGTGAACAAACACATTGTTGTAGCCATTTAACACACTTTTATCAACACATTGCAAAACCTGACAAAATAATTACATTTATTTGTAAGGACAGAAGGTTTCGCTAGACTTCTGTGATTGCTCTTTATTAGTGGCAATTTCTTATATATTATTAATTTGAATTTAATGTAAAGCTGTCTCCAATGGATATGAGAGCCTGTAAGATTAATGAGTAGACTCTGACTTTGCTTTTTCTCTAGTCAAGAGTAAAAACTTTACTTCTGAATTTATAGGTTGTCATAAATTCAATAATATTCAATAATTATAGTTAACATCAGTTACCAAAGTATCTGAATTGTTTTTCCTTCTATTACTTTTATTTAAAATGTAATGCTTCAGTTAGTTATGCTATAGGCAATATTCAACATTTAGCTTGATTATTCAACTATCTCTCAGTAGGATGAGAAACAGTGGCCTCAATCTCTTTGGAACCAACCAAGGAGACAGTGCTGCTCCCTGGGCCTATGTGCTCTGAGCTCATGGTCAGTGACAGCTCTGCCACCTTCTGACCCATCTTCATGGTCAGCATTTCCTTTGTTTGAAGGGTAATGCAAGCTTGAAACTGCATAGCTCTACTGGCCCATCCAGTAGAATCCCAGAAGTATGAGAGCATTCCTTATCTCATCTCATCCATGTCCCCTTCAGTCCAAGCTGGCAGCATTTCTGCTGATATAAAATTCTGAAAAATCCTGTTGCCTCTCATGCAAACCCATAGTGGTACAAGCCATGAGACAAGGGTCCTCTGCAGGTCTCTCCTGGACAGCCCCTCTCTATTCCTGGCATCTGCTGAGATGGCTGACTGAATCCATAAACCACATGCCCATAATCTCTTCAACAAATGGTTGTCCAGTCACACTCTGGGTAGTCTCTCCAGAACATGTTTTCTCTTTTTTTGCAGTATGAATAGGCTGAATATTTTCCAAATCTTCAAGTTCTGATTCTGTATTTCTTAACACTTGCTCAATTCTTCAATTTATCTCTCTCCTCTCACATTTTACTGTAAGCAGCAGGGGACATCAGGCTGCATCTTCAACACTTTGCTTAGAAAACTCCTCAGATAAATATCCAAGTTCAGCACTTACAAGTTCTAATTTACACAAAACACTAGAAACACAACACCATCGAGTTCTTTGCTACTTTGTAACAAGGTTCTCCTTTCCTGCAGTTTCCACTAACAGCACCTTTAATGTTCATGTCTACCAACATTCTGTTTATGATGATACGTGTGTATGTCTAAGACAACAGCAGCTATTCCCACAGCTTTCCTCTTTTCTTTCTGAACCCTCATAACTGCCTTTGACACCCTCAGTTTTACCAAGGCAGTCCAGGCTTTATCTAGCATGCACCTCAAAACTCTTCCAGCCTCTACCCATTTCCTAGTTCCAAATGTTTAGGTATTCCTACAGTACCACACACTTCCCAGTACCAAAATTTGTATTTGTTTAATAGAACTGACACAAAGTAGCACAGCTTGGTGATTAAAACAACAAAAATTAATTCTCTCACAATTCTGGAGGCTAGACGTTGGAGACGAGCTGTCAGGAGGATGGCTTTCTTCTAGTTTCCTGGCTTACAGATGGCCGGCTTCTCCCTGCATCCTCACCAGCCTGCCTCCTGTTTGTGTCTGTGCTGTAGTATCTGCCCTAATGACTTCACTGTAACTTAATTACCTCTTTAAAGCTTCATCTGGAAATATAGTACCATTCTGAGTTACTGGGGGGCCAGGACGTCAACATATTAATGGGGGGGGGGGGAGACAATCCAGTCCCTAATTAATGTGTAAGAGCTATGTAAAGGAAGTTTTTAAATGGTACCTAGAGAGAAAAACACCTGGAAGAACATGTAAGAAAATAGTTACAGTGTGAACTGATTATACAACAAGTTGACAATGCAGTGTAGAACTGTATGCCTGAAACCTATGTAATCCCAATAACAGATGTCACCCCAATAAAAAAAAGAAAAAAAACAAAATAGTTACAGTGACTATCTTCAAGGAGAAGAACCTGAAGTTTGGGAACAAGGATGGGACAGACTTATTTTTCACTGTTTATTTGTTCTTTTAAAATTTCAATTACAAGTATCACCACAACAAATTAAAACAAAAGCAGTCTAAAGGACTCTTTTCTTGAAATCCTAAAATCAACACTAGTGTTATCAGTAGACATCAAGAAGCTACTTCATAATGAAAACTTAGGGGGAGTTCCCTGGTGGTGTAGGGGCTAAGGCTTCGGTGCTGTCAGCGCTGCGGCCTGGGTTCGATTCCCGGCCAGGGAGCCACCCACATTAAAAAAAAAAAAAGAAAAAAAAAAAAAAGGCTCCTGAGCCACTCTCCTTGCTCGAGTCCACTCCTACCTCTTTAGAGTGTACTTTCTCCTCAATAAACTATCTTTTTGTTTCACCACTCTAAAAAAAAACAAAAAACAAAAACCTTAGGGACAAATTACTGCTGTACATTATTATTGTTTGATTACTTAAAAGTATGTAAATAGGAAGGCATTATTATACAAGCTAACAATTACACTAAGATCAATTACTGTTCTAGCCAAACAGACCGGCGCAGGCAGGTATAGGCTGCTCGTGCTTAACTGTGCACTTGGTCATTACCAATGCTACAGGTAACAGTGCTGATGGAGAGGAGTGTTACTATCCTTGAATTAGTATTCTTGCCTAATGAATTCAGGGATATTCAGATTGTCTGGTGGAATCCATTTTGTGATCTAACACATCCATTTTTCTCCTTCTCTCTAATACAGACCCTCTGCCCTACTACAGTGGTCTGGAGCCCTCACCTCATACTGTGTCAGAGACCCATATACCCCAAACTGTTCAGCAGAACAATGCTCCGGGCCAGTTTTTTACTTCAGTGATCATACATCTCAGTTTGTGGTGAGCAAAAGAAGACTGAGATGAATCTGGGAAACGTATTTGACCAGAAAAGCATACCAAGAGCAACCTTTCCCCTTTGGACCCCGCAACAACCAAACATACCTTCCACGGCAACCTTCCACTATTTAGCCTACTCGACTTGTAAAGCCTATTCGGTGTCGGTCAAGCCAACTCATTCATTTAAGATTCAGGTCTAGGAGAGCACAGACACAGTGATATAAAGTCAAATCTATAATCCTATTTTCATTATTACCTACTTCTCATTAAACTATCCAAAAATACCTATTTAGATCCATAAAATAATTTAAATACATTGTATTAATTTTATTGATTTCAAAAAACTATCACCATTTACAAAACTGAGGGAGACTACCTCAATTAACTGTAAATCTTATCAAACTTAAGTTTTACTAAAATTCAGAAATTTCCACAGGTATTATTCACTTTGATAGACAAAAATATTAGCAAGAGGGAAATAAAAATTGGTGAGAATAAAATTGGGATTTGGCAAGAAAGCAGGTATTTATGATGTATCCGTCACTTTGATAGTGATCAGAACTCAACTACTGCTGGTTTAAGTGACCAAGAGGGGAGCAGGGTCCGGGGGCACACACACTGCTGGGATGACAGCAGAGCCGACACTGAGCTGGGTTGCTGATGCTGTTAGGAACCGACCTCTACTCTCAGCTTCTCCCTGTATGGCTTCTTATGTTCAACTCTGAGGGAAAGCCCAAGGAAAAGAAAAGCAGTCTTCTGGAATCCCAATTTTTAAATCGTGGCAATGTATTGTGATAGGCATAGCTTAGGTTGTGTGCTCATCTCTTAGATTGATCACTGTAGGTGGGACAGGAGGAGAGAAATAAAGGTTAATCTGATTGGCAGTTTGCTGTTTTGGAAGGCCTATTTACCAAAAGATGGGGAGTGGCATAGACATGCCTACAGATAAAATCCTCCTGAGCCAGGTAACCACTCCAATTGGTTTCTACTACTGATACACAAAACCCTCCAACCAGAAGTCCACCGAACACTACCAGGACACTCAAAAAATTTTATTTGGTATTGACTCTGCTGTCAGTTGGAGAAATCCCAAAAAGAATAAAAAAATAACCTTTTATTTTTAAAAGGTACTAAATCAAGAGGTCTACCTTTGGCTACTTCCAAATCAAGGTCCTTCTAATTCCTTGCTTTGAGTTCTTTAGTAAATGACAAATTTAGTTTTACAGCTATGTTGTAGATTCTATGCTATGAAAACTAGACAATTCGCAAAACAAAATTCAGTTTGATACATTTTTTCAAGTATACCATAAAGATACCAAGAGCAGTTTTGTTTTTTTAAAAATAGGCATAAGGAGTGAAGGTGGCCTTGCAATCCTCAATATTAAAACTTGAGGCTTGGAGTCTTAAGAACTGGCAACTGGGAGTTCCCTGGTGGTGTAGTGGCTTAAGGCTTCGGCGCTGGCGCTGTCAGTGCTGCGGCCTGGGTTCCATTCCCAGCCAGAGAACTACCCACATACAAAAAAAGCAAAAAAAAAAAAGAACTGGCAACTGTTATACTTTCTCATGAAACAAAGGACATCAGTGGTTACAAGTTGCCCTAATGTATTGATAATCAGAATCTTCTCAATGGGGAGGGCCTTCAGTACCAGGAAAGAACTACATAGACTTAAATGGTTTTTAAATTAAATGTAAAGGAATTATTATTCTCAACAAAGACAATAAAGTATTTTTTAAAAGGCAAATGAAACTATCACACACATAGTAGCTTTGATATAATATATACAGCACTCAAGGATACTGCTAATGTTGCAGTGCAATGAAGAGGGGCTGCTTAGTCCACACCAAAAACTCTTCCTTTCAGATTCATGTAAGCCAATCTACACCATAGTTCCTAATGACTTTATTATTGTCATCTATTCATTTGTCCCAATACCATTTTCATTGACAATGTTGGTCCTTTCCTGCCATCAACATGGGTGAGTTCAGTGTCCATGAGGAAAACCCAAACTATAACCAGGCAAAACAGGCATTCTTTACACATTGTTAGTTGAAATCTAAAATGTTATAACCTTCCCAGAAAAGTAACTTGCCAATGTGTACCAAGAGTCTTAAAAATATTCACACTCATTGCCCCAATAATTTACTCAATCTTTTTCCATTCAACAAACACTTGAGTGCTTAGTACAGGCCAGGCATTTTTCTAAGTGTCGGGGATACAGCAGGGAGTATTAAAACAAACAAACTTCCCCTTGTGAACTGTGTATTTTGGTGGGGTGAAGCAGGAAACAAACAAAAACTGCAGTGTGTCCTAGACCTCAAGTCAATAAATCAGTTTCAATCCATTTTTACAACTACCTAAAAGGCATGTCAGTCACTTAACATGAGGTTCAGTTTTACTGAAATGGACTCAATAAAAAAAAATCTACTTAAAAAAGTTGTTGTAAAAGTTCAACATAAGTGAAACTATGTATACCAACAGCTAACAGTCTCCCTCTTACAGGTAAGGGTAGTAGTCCCTGAAAGTTACCTGAACAAAGTGCCCAATAAATGAACCAGAGGAGCTCACAGAAACCCCACCCTGGAGAGAAAGTCTGAGAAAACCTTAGAGAAGAGACATCGGGGTTACCCACCGCAGGATAAGTATTTTTACCAGTCTCAGGGACAATGCAAAAAGCAAGAGGCTGGTGCCTTCACTGCTCTAAAGTTAATTAACACACAGAATACGCACAGTTGTGTGTTTTTGGCCTCGGTTTTTCTTTTTCCACTTTTACCTGGATCTCATTTCTACCTCCCTATCCCATAGAAAAAAAAGTAGTGTCCATGGTGTCATCATTCTTCCATTTAGAATGAAAACTTTAAGCCTGTGCTCTTTGACTAAATCAGATATAGTTCATTTTCTTTTCCCCACATCTGCTCTCTCCCCATCCTTTCCCCACTAGCCCCACTCCCACCAACTCTTGTCTTCTTAATGCAGTGTTCTGCAAATTGTTCTGCAAGCCACTTAGGGATAAAGAAATTAATTTAAATCACAATTTTTTAAAGAAAGAAAAATAGAATAGAAAAGTGTGTCAGGTACAGTGAGGGTTAGAACAGTCTCCTGAAGACCTGATTTCAATTTAATCTGTGTGTGTCGAGTCATGATGCAAAATGTATTCTTTTCTGTGCACTACAGCCAAACAGTTTGAAAATATAGTATAAAACAATGCTTCTTTTTTTCTGGTGAGGCGGGTTAAACATCTCTGAACATCTGATGGAAGTTAAGGTTTCCCTCACCAGAAAACACAAGTTCACTTTCATTTACACTATAAATGAAGGTATATGCTATTTCAAGGGGCTCACAAAACCTCCTACGATCAGTCCAACACCTTCAAGTTAGGAACTTCTGGGGTAAATTTTTAGCTACTGCAAGAATTAAGTTTCCTAAATGTATATTTAAAATACACATCTCTGTGTATATGAAAGGCCCCTAAAAAGCAAGAACCACCTTTGCACATATTCAAAAGTCCGAAGACGGCAAAAATCACTTTTTTGTCAGCAACTATGACAAGCAGTAATATCTCAGGATTCTTTCAGAACTGAACCACATCTTTTTTCTCCTGCTTCAGAAACATGTCTCTTCAATGGTCAAAGAATAAAGTTTCAACCTTTCCCCTGGTGCTTTTTTTTTCTTTTTTCAGTATTTATTATTAAGCCCCTATTACAAGCCTGGCGCTGTGGAAACAAAGGAGAATTCCTTTATAGTCTGACTGACTCATCTTCTCATTTCATCCCTATTACTCCCAAGATGGGTCTCTCTTCAGGCCAAGCTGGGATGTTCTTTATTCTCTAATATACTATTCCAAGGTCCTTCTCCCTCATTTAAATTGCACCTGACTTTTAAGATTTCAGTTCAAGGCTGGGTCCATGGTTTTCATAAAAGATATGGAGGTTGTAGAAGGTCCTATAACACAAAAAGGTAAATAATTATATTTATACTACTAATTCTTTGTCCTATGATTTTTATTTTTTGTCTTTTCTATTCCCCAAGGATAGGAATTACTTTGTGAGTAGACAAACAGTAGTTATTTAGGCAATGTTTGCTGCCTTTGTGTCTCCCTTAAAACCCTTCCTAAAAGACTGAAATACCCCTAAAAGAATGACATTAGTCCTATATCATGTGGTCCATTTTTTTTTAATAATAGAAATACATACCTCTCTTACGTCTACTAATTGGACATATAAAAATTTTAGGGAGTTCCCTGATGGTGTAGTGGCTTAAGGCTTCGGCGCTGGCGCTGTCAGCGCTGCGGCCTGGGTTCGATCCCCAGCCAGGGAGCTACCCACATACCAAAAAGAAAAAAAAGAAAAAAAAGAAAAAAAGAAAAAAATTTTAAAACAATCATCGTGTACCAACCAACCAACCACACATTGTTTAAAAACCCTCAAAGTCAAAGGCCTACCTTACAACTAACTTCCAGAGGCACAAAAACCCTAAAGGCCTCAAGTCTTTTTGCTTTTCTTTGCAGTTATTTTTTTAAAACAGGCTGACCTACTACTTAGAGAAGGTTATGAGATCACTTGGCATTTCTAACTCATAAAACGGTATCTGCAGGAGGTGGAGACAAGAGTTTCTTAACAAAAGAGCTATCGCAAGCGTGGCCCTGTCCAGTGCAGGGAGAACCCAGGCCGTTCCACTTTATTTCTCCAAGACCTTGGTCCGAAGGTAGCGGCTACTGTCGCCCCATTTGTCGTGCAAGTTGAAGGCGTTATTCCGTCCGTCCCAAGAAAACACAAGCATTAGTTAAGGGGCCCTCGGTGAAAGAGCATCAGGCCTCGGCTCGCGGCCATTCGAAGTGAGGGGCTGCCTCTCCAGCGTCCCGCCGGCAACAGACTGCACCGGGCGCGGCTCCCCGGGACGGGGGAAGCGGCGGCGGCGCCCAGACGGAAGCTTTTCCTGCAGGTGAAAGGTCAGAGGCGCCGCGGGAGGCGCCGCAGGAGAGAGGGCAGTGCGCGCCCAGCAGCTCGCCGCCTTCCCTCCGGTGCCCGGCCGCCCGGCCCCGCTCCGGGCTCCGCGCCCCGGCTCCAGCCTCGGCCTTTTCTCGGAGCCCCCCCCGCGCCTTCGGCATCGCCGCTTCGGCCACTCTCCGCGCTTCCAGCACAGCCCGAGCAGCCCGCCGCGGCGCGCCGGCCATGCCGGCCTAAGCCCGCAGGCTGCTGGAAGGACACGGGGTGCGTCGGTTGGCAGTTCGGCGAAAACTACCCCCCGCCCCCCGCCCCGGCCGCGGCCGCTGTTCTCCACGTCTGGCACTTCTTACCGGCGCTGCTCCGCCGAGCTCCGTCCTGCGCCGGGCGTGGACCGCACGGTCCCGCTGCGGCGGCTGCTGGGGGTGGGGGGGCTCCAGGAGGAGACAGGTTGGAGAGAGCTGGAGTGGGGAGGGTAAAGAAAAGTGGGGGGTGGGAGCTTTCGGGGTTTGTGTATTTGGGGGGGTCAGAGTTCGTGACCTCTCTCTCTCGGCTCGGCGAAGTGCACTCCCGCCCGCGCCTGCGCACGAGTGGTGTGGAGAAGCGACGAGGTCCTGACGTTCCCTCGGTGGAGGAATGAGAGAACCGAGCCTTTCAAAGTTGACTGTCCCCTGTCGGCGAGGAGGGGAACTGCCTTTCCATTGCCGCACGTCTTTCATGGACTTTCAGAAGTCAGGAGCCCTTAACATCCTATTTTACATCCTATTTGCCAAAGGCGGTCGTTAAAGGTTTTGAGACAGCGTTTCATTTTTAAGTAATAATAACCTCATCAGTTTTGGACAGTTCGATTTCTGACTTGTGGAAAATTGGGGTCTATTATGGACTTTTATCTTAGACTCTAAAGGTTTATTAGAGAACTAACAAGTCAGGGTAGATCCCAGTAAGATATTTCAAATTACTTTCAATAAAACTACAAGCTGGGGTAGAATCCTGTATCATAAGACAGTTTTGCCTATCAACTCTTATAAGTAAATAGATATAATGGCTAAGTGGAGCAAGAATATAATCACTTAGAATGCAAGCTTACTTAAGGGTGCTGTTTTATTCAGAGGTGTATTCCCAAGTCTAGAGGACAGTGCCTGATATTCAATAAAGACTTCTGAGAGGAAGAGGCACTGATGGAACATTCTGACAGTGACTGTCTGTGGTACCAAGGTGCAGCAGGAGGAACTGCCCTATGTGCAAAGCTCTGTGTGGTTTGCACTTTTAAGAGATGGGGTCCTTGAATTTTTTTTAGTATTAATCAGCACTAGAAAAGCAGTCATGGATTCAGGCCAGAAACCCAAGTGAGGAAAAGCAAAGGTGCACTGGGAAGGAGTACATATTGTCTGTCATTTCCCTCTGGAACAAGGCAAATGGACATAGAAAAAGGGCATGCAACAAACCCTCACAAGTGGAAATACAAGGGCCGTCTAGAATGTATCCAGCCATGTAAAATGAAAAACAGATGTGTTTATGGCTGGCGTTTTTCCAGACCTTGTATGCTTTATGCATTCTCTAAAAGTTTCACTCATTTTAGCATCATTTGTTCTGTTTGTTGGTTTTAAGCCAGCCCCTCCTCCTTCCAACCCCGCAAATCCTTACATACCAAAGGTGAAAGCTAAGAACATATATTGTGAGTCCAATAGAAAAAAGTCAATTTGAGATCTTTTCTGTATTCTCAGTGTATACTATGCATGCTTATAGTGATGCCTGTGATTACCACTTATAATCCAATTAATTCACACAAGTCATAATAAGCTGACTTATTAAAATCTGGAAGTAGAAGCTGTTTGGGGAACATAATTTGTGGGTGAAGAAGAGCATCCCCTAACTGTGCTTCAGGAAGACAGGACAATGTGGTTCCATCTTTAAATGTGTAACTTAAAAAAGTTATGGTTTAAAAGACATCATCACACCAAAAGTAGATACAAATTTATTTTGTATAAATATAATACATATTAACATTATTTACAGTCTAACATTTATAAAGGATCTATATCTCTATATGGACAATAAGGTAAATACTATTATCACTTTAGGTAAAAAGTGTTTCTAGAAATTAAAACAATACCATTTCAAGATTGGTTCTTAACATGGTATGACCAACTCATATAAAAGAAAAGACCCCCTCACCACAAAAAAAAGGGGAATTTGATAATATTGAGGCTTTTTGAAAATTTACTACCACTTTTATCTTTTAAAAAAACTACTAGAAATTATCTCTTTTAAAGGGGGAAATGTTAAAGATATTGTAAGATTTTCCCTTAGAAAATAACATTAAAAGTGGCACAGGCTCCAGAACAGTATTTGTGTATTAAAGGCACTGAAAGAAAAAAATCAAAAGGAGTCTATTGGAAGTAATTTAATTTTCTGAAGAAATACTACGCATGCATGCAAGGCACTGCCAGAAGCTAGGGGAACCTCAAACGAACAAGATACAGTTGCTGTTCTCCAAGACAGAATGTGGTGAGCTCCGTAAGAAAGTCTGAAGCGGTAAAGGCTATGGGGCAGAGAGGAAGGACAGACTAGACCTACTCTGAAGGAACAGGGAAGGGGGCCTAGGGAGGAAAAGGACGAGGATCAACTTCACGGAGGAGTCTTGGATAAATAGGCAGAAAGAGGGGTGGAGGAGAGGGTGAGAAAAAAATAAAACTGAACAGAGAAAGATTGGGTTGAGGTTAGCTGCAGTGTGTGATACCCGAGGAAGTGTTGCATGCCAACCCTCTGCGAAGCCAGTGAAGGCTGTAAAGAGCAGGGCTGTGCTTTAGGAGATGGCTCCGGCTGCATTTAAAGAGACCGTGCAAAGGAGGCACTGAAGGAGAAGACAAGTTATTCCAACCACTGGGAAGCGGTAACTAGGACTTGAACCAGGGTAGATTACAATAATGAAGGATGATGATCATGAAAAGGGTACAAGAGCAATTGCAGAGGTCCTGCTGAGATGTGGAGGCAGAAGAAAACAAACATTTGAATGAAAAGAGAGTTGAGTTTTAGTAATATAAAGTCTAAAATGCTTAAGAAGGACTCATGTGAGGATGTCCAACAGGTAACTGCAAATACGGCCTTGCAAGATGGTGGTGAGTGTTACAATGAGGACATTTTGGGGGCTGTGTTGCTGTTGTAAATGACAAGAATCCTGCCTTCACTTATAGAAGAAACATATATTCAAACAATATTCAACAAATGTTTTCTCTTAAAAGACACAGGGTAGGTGTTTTATGAGAAACTGATATATTATACATACAAGGACTTTCTAGAAAAAAATGCAGCCATAAATGCCTCTATTTTTCCTATTACATGGCTGGATACTTTCCAGACAGCCCTCATAGTATCAGCCTGCAAGGCGTGCACAGTGAATAAAAGAGAATTTACCTCTCTGGAAATCCCATCGACTACCTTTGACTACAAAGAATCTCAAACTTCAAAAACAAAGTACAATGAAAGCACACTCCAAGACATATCAATATATGCTGTGATAACATTTACATTTTAAATTACTGACTAGCAGGCTCTCCCTATTTCTAGATATATTCTACCAACCAAATATAAAATACATATCTGGCTAACAAAACTATACTTTCATGCTGTCTTCTTCACTTAGTTCTTTCATTATAGCTTTATATTAAACAAAGGTTGCTCTGATGATCTCATTTTAAGAAATGCCATGACATACTCAGAATCAAGCTTTTGCTTTGAAGAAGAGAGAATGAAGTATCTTGGGCAAAAACCAATTAGGAGGATACCAGGTATATTAGGGGACAGAGGAAAAGCAGTTGGAGAGGCTCAGCAATGTGGGCTGGAGCCCAAGATAGCCTTTCGCATCTTCCTAGGACGCTGGTGTGTACTTGTACATTGACAGCTGCCACAGACAGAGGAACACCAGCTGGAGACACACACTAAGAACACCAGCTCCCCCCTAGTTTAACCTGGCATCTTCTCTGGGTTACTTTCAGCTTAGTTTTATAACCACTCTTCTTTCTTCTCATGAATAAAAGATACTGAAAAGGTTTTGATGGAAGCTCATGTATCAGTGTAATACATAGAGTATTCCTGGGATCTAGGTACTATTTATATCTTTCTCACTTACAGACTGTACCCAATAATACCATTTTTTCTTTAAAATGTTCGCTGTGAGGAGATACTTTTCAAAGCTTTACAACAAAATGTATATAAATTAGGTTTCTCGGTTAACATTGAATGAGCCAGGTTCAATAAATAATTGATCAGCTTTAGTAAGTTATGCAGATTGATAAGGGGGAAAGGGAATGTAATACAATTCCACATTTAAAACATCTTTATGGGGGGGCGGGTAATCTGATAGCTTCTTCAAAAGGCTATTATATTTTTCGAAACCTTCCATGGGGCTAAGCCAATAGCTAGTACCATCATGGGTTGAATTTCACATGTAATTAGAATTACTAGAAGTCTGTGCAACATTTCTTCTATTTATATTTATAACTGGTTCTTGTTTCAGCCAGCTATTGGAAGATGGAATAGCCTAGCTGCTATTTTTTTAAGATTCTCAAGTTTAAACCAAATCTTATAATCAGAAAATAGGAGCTCAAGGGGAGGGGGAAAGAACTCCAAATAAGTTACTGTTTTATGAGGGGCTAGACCCAATGAAGCAGAAGGAAATACTTTATAAGGTGGTCTCCAAAAAGGCTACACTAAAAACTTCAGGGATTTAAACATTATTTGTGCTGCCTGATAATGAGTAAGCTGCAAAGAACTTTGTTTACAGTAGCAGAAAGACTTGGGAGCTAGCATGTGAGGACTGTGTGAGGTTGCAACAGTGTTTTGATTCCACGGCAAGCAACAGCCAGAAAAAACTACAGCATGCAACAAAGAGCATTCAAAAGTCTTCAAAAAGGCACTCTGATTCCCTCAGTGACACAAGTATCACACTGAATTCGGAAGTCCTTTATGTAAAATAAAGGAAAATCCTTGTGCCCTTTAATGAAATATTCTAGGGATAACCTTACCTTTTAAGATAATTTATATTTAGCTTAAGCTCAGTCAATAAATGGATATTATGAACATCTGGAATGACTTTAATCATAGTGGTAATTTCATTTTTCTTCTGTGTCTAATTTTACTGACAAAATAGTTTCTATGTTAAACAGTAAGTGCACCAGAATTATGAAGATAAATCCTTCCTAATGAGGTCCACTTAGAATTGGTTAAAGAAATAAAGGCCTTTTAAAAATTTACCAGGGAAGATGTAATAGAAAGTGGTATTAAAAAAACCTTTAAAAAAAGAATACTGTACAATTTCAGTTAATACTGGCTTAGAATTTGTACTTTTTGACATGGTGATTCCAGCTCATTTTTAAAAGCACAACATTATAGGAAATGTAACATTGATTTTAGATTCAAATATCACCACTAACTTGGGCTCAGAGCACTTACAACAAGCAAGGAACCTTATGTAATATAATGCTTGCCGTATTTTGCTTTAAAAAAAAGAACACACCTGTATTTGTAGCTTTTTTAAAAAAGATCGGACAATGTAAAGGCTACAGAGTTGATTATTTGTGTTCCTTTGCATTGAAAACATCCTCTTTTCTACTCATAGCTCAGTTAAATAAAAATTCAGCTTCTATCCCTTTGCTATAATTCCTTGACGATGCAACATTATCCCATGCCGAAAGAGGTACATCACAGTAGAAATACTTTAGATCATTTAATGGAATTTCATTTCACAGTTACTGAGGTAGAAGTTGGCCATGTGTTTTTCCATTAAAAGATACAAAAATTTATCTTAGTTTACTGATTCAAAGACATGCATTTCTGTCATCGGCAGTTTTATATTAATTATAATTTCTAAACCCAACACTGCATGGAAACTTACTCCTTGATGTGTGTTTTGTATTTACCAAGCCCACCAGTAAGAATGTTATGACAATGTAACCATGTAAAACACATTGAGAAAACAGTGTAGACTGTGTCACAAACAGTTAATATAGCGTACAGTATTAAAATCCGTTTTCTGGTTTCTAAAGAAAAGGTACTTTAGAATTCAGTGTGAATTTCAGAAGTAACTCTGACCATTAAGTAAACATCAATATTTTAATAAATAACATACGTGAAAAAACAAACATTTTTAAAATGACCTTATACCTAACAAAATAATTTCTTATATTTGATGAAGATTTTAGTTGCATTTATCTTGGCAGTGTTCATTTATATAAAATGTGTGTACTGAATTGACTCCATTGTGATGAAATTCAACTCCTTTAGAATCACAGAAGAGATGAAACCAATCCTGCTACAACACTGTGCCTTCCTGAAACGCTTCTAGCCACCTATTAATGAGAGAGAGCTGTTAGATTTTTAAAATGCAATTATCGACATGTGTTGAAACAATATACATCGTAGCTGTGACTGTGAATACAATTACTCTAACAGTATACTTGAGATCTCTCCTATAGCAAACTAGCTTTATATATGGATCTATCCTTTATTTGGTAATCTCCAAAACTCTGGCCTGAAAAGTGCACCGTTTATTTCCACAAGGCCTGAGGAAGGGGTCATTTCATGTGAAAGCTCTAGGAAGTCCAGACGCTACTGTTTAGTTGGTTTTGGTAATGGGTATATCTGCAAAGGCCTTTAGTTCAACCCCCATTCTGCTTTTAGAAACAGTCGCTCTGCCCATGACCTCCTCCCTCATCCAGAGATTCCTTGGGCATCCATAGTTTAGACCTGCTCCAACATTCTCAAAGAAGAGGAAACCTAGCACCCAGTCTATCTCCGGGTGATCGAACATTTGCATGCAATATAAAAGTGTCTAACAGTTTCACAGTAGTCTTTCCAAAATCCTTTAGTTTCAAAGTTTTATCTGACAATACACACAGCTAACAATTACTTAACTTGGGGGGCGGTGGGCGCGGGGTACTTCCCTGGCTGGGAACCCAGGCCGCGGTGTTGAGAGCGACGAAGCCTAACCACTACACCACCAGGGAACCCTCCCTTTTTTGGGGGCGAGGGTAGCTCCCTGACTATAATTATTTAGAAGACACTTGGAGGTAGTCTCTTTGTATTTCCCTAGCAGTGTAATTACTTCTGAACTTACTAGGAACATTTAAAACCACTTAATTTAATTAGTAAAAGCAGCCTATAATAGACTTCACTCAAATTTAAAGGACAGAATTTTCAAAAATTAAAATTTTAAATGCAAATGACATACGTAATGCCATAAAAAGGCTTTTTAAAAAGCCAAAATTTTCTGCTGAAATGAACACATTTGAAAATTCTGTAATGTGCCACAAAGCAACCCATATGATATTAATAACCTTGAAGAAAAACTTACAACTTAGCTTACATTAATTCTAAGTTACAAGTTAGGTGATTCCCTTCACCTAACTACATTCAGTTCCGTCTTGCAGTGATTTCTATCTTATCAATTTAAAGATATAAGCAAAAGATGTCTTTCAAAAGCCATAATTTTTTATCAGTTTGGTGATGAATATAGATGAAAATGATGAGAAATACACTATCTAATAGAATATTAGGGCAATTACTATTTTATCTAAGTAATTTTTACAGAAACAAGTTAAGTGACAACTTTAAAATATTCTTCAGTACCCAAAAGGACTTATTCGGAGTAAAGGGTGTACAGAGTGGGATGTCCTAACACAGACTGGAAAGAAAAAGAAAGTCTTTGTAACACTGTACCTGGTTAATTTTCAGGAACAATGGTAAGTCTAACTGCCTTAGGAAATGACAAACCTTGCTTGCTTAAAGCATCCTTTTTTATCTGCATGCAATTTTTAAGCCTATCCAGAAAACCTGAGCACCTCTTAGTGAGAACAAAATGCGCATTTGTGTGAGGCCAAACTAAAAATCAAATGAAAGAGAGGTGAACCCAACAGTTTTGTTCGGAAGGGACCTCAATTTCACAAAGAGATGCCTCTCCATTAAGCAACCGCGTGGCATCTAAATAAATATCCTTGTTGGGTTTTTGAAGAGCCTGTTTCACCCTTTACCATCTAAAATGATACCCATTTCCTTCTTACTCAGTCCCAGGGAGCAGCATGGGAGCCTCTTAATGTGTTTGACCTTTTTCCCAAAGAAGCGAGTTAGCAAGCAGCTGTTTGAACGCCCTGCTGTTGCCGAGCATAATGGAATCCTTGGATTGCCAAACCCTGGAATGTTTCAGGAGAGGATTCCTGCCCTCACTGAAGCAAAGGTCAAATGCCTCAGCTCCTCTTCCTTTCAGCAGGGCAGCGTCGTGCTGCTTCCTCAGAGGTCATGTGTCCACAAAGCTTTTGGAGAGAACTA
Organism: Lyroderma lyra; assembly: GCA_004026885.1. Lineage (NCBI taxonomy): Eukaryota > Metazoa > Chordata > Mammalia > Chiroptera > Megadermatidae > Lyroderma > Lyroderma lyra. The sequence goes on from PVJL010001554.1 coordinate 62,766, forward strand.
CCTATTTTCTTTCCCCCTCTGCCTCCTGACAATATCCCAGATACTCTTGCCTATCTTTAGGAACCGTCCTAAAGAGTTAGAAAAAATATCTTAAATCTTTCTAAGTTGGATCTCTGATTTAAAGTTTTAGTTGTCCCCATGCATAAAAGGAGCTTGTCTTAAAACCAATCACTTAAAGTAACAACTTAAACTTTCATGTGTAAAAGAAAAACGTGTCTAAAGCACTTACTTCTGAGCCGAGTGAGCGTCATCTGCTTTGAATACATAAAATACCATGTTTTTGTGCAGTAACTGAAATACTCTAGATTCTGAATTCTCATCTTTGACTTGAGTGACAGTGAATCCTAGTAAAGGCTGACTCTCCAAAGCTGCCACGTCCTAATTTAAAAAGATATAAAGGGTGATGGATTTTAAAATCGATACAAAATTCAGATTTGCAAAGTCTTGATCTACATAGCTCTAATTTCATTTCATATACACACGTGTAAAATAATGACAATTCTAGCAACTTCCTCATTTTTCATTTACTCAGCATTCACTGAGCTGCCCCATCCCCATTTACTCCACGTGCTGGACAGTCTTGAATGTGCGCACATCCATTGAATTTCACATTATATTTCCCTACAACCACAGGAGGTAAGTAAGTACCCTACTTCCGTTTTATGGATGCAGCTCAGAAACACAGGTGACGTACCCCAGTCCCACTACGGAGAAACCTGGACCCTAGAGCAGTGGTTTTCATAGGATGTTAGAACACAGGGTGATCAGGTAGGAGAGAAAGGTAGTTTTAGAGCAAAGAGCCAGAAACTGTTTCTAACCCACAGGACGTCTAGCTAGCTTATCTATGCTGATGCCTGATCAATACGAACGGGGGACAGTCAAGGGAGTGTCATACAAGAGAGCTTGGTAGAAAGGATGAGAACTGCTACCTTCAGTGAAGGAGATGCGAATCACGTGATACCAAAAAATCTTACATTTAATACTATGGAAAATTGCTATTATTTTTGAGTCAGAGCTCTAGAAAAACCAAAACCACTGTTTACATGAAAAATAACAGCAACATCTCCCCCTCCAAAAGCAAACAAAACAAAAAACATACACAAAACTAACAGATTAAACAAATACTGTATAAACGTTTCCCGTTGGCATCATACAACAAGACCCCCAAATTATTCACCTTTAGATTTCGGATCTTACCTCACTTGCAGCATATGTATACAGCACTTTATTTTTTATGACAAACCACAAGTGTTTCCAAGGTTTTTTATTGCCCTTTGATCTGTACAAATAGCCACTCATAGAAGAATCTTCTGTGTTGGCTGATACCTAGATAAGCAAATCCCATATATAGTGATTAATGGTTTTCTGACAAAAACAAAATTTAAAATAACAAAATTAGTCTTGAGACTTGGTTTTGAAAGCAATATCATAATAATAATAATAATAATAATAGCGTTTTAGAATGAAATTGTTTATTTTTAAAGGCTGCTACTGTACAAATTTAATATTGGCCATTACCATGAGCATTTAAACCCTTCCTTTTAGAAGCAGTTCTGGAATTTCACCTGGTTTGCACGTCTGTGTGTGTGTTTGCCTGTGTTTTCTGGTTGCCAGGAGAAGAAAAATTATTCCAAAGGTCAGAAATGTTTTCTTAAAGCTGCATTTTGAGGACTGCATATGTTGTTTATTGCTCTTCTTTCTCTGGGGTATTAGGGAAAATTTTGAAAACTTTAACTCTGTCCCTTAAATAACTTTTTGGACTTCTAAAAACTGTGCCAACAGGAAAGTAAATAGAAAATTCTATTATTAGTGGTGATTTTAAGGATTCGGTTTCTGCTCCCCAAATTTTGGCCTAAAGGAAAAGAAGCTTGTCTTACTTCCTAAAAGGCTGAACCGTTTTCACCCCTAGGCACAAAGATGGTAAACTTTCAGCGATTATAACCCAGCAGTTCTGACGTTCTTTGACACAGTAACCACAGTAGGCCGTTTAGGATCACAGTCACGCTGGTGTGCAGTCTCCTCCCCGTGAGTGTGGTTCGGACCCATGACCTGTTCCTAACCCACAGAACATGGTGGAGCTGATGGGATGTCACTCCCATGACAGTGACAGTATACAGGGTCCGGCAGAAGTAACGCCCGGCCTTCAGTTAGGCTTGTACTACAAAATCCTAAGGATACATGCTTATGGGTCTGCAAGTAACACCCCCTTTTATGAGCTGGTAATCTATACCAAATCTCTTAGTACAAAATCATAAGCTCATAAAAGGGGGTGTTACTTGCAGACCCATAAGCATGTATCGTTAGGATTTTGTAGTACAAGCCTAACTGAAGGCCGGGCGTTACTTCTGCCGGACCCTGTAAAAAACTCCACCTTGCTAGTAGATAGCTCTAGAGTCTAGACTTCCTCCCATGCTGGCTGGGAAGAAGTAAGGAGCCACTGTCGGAGGCCTGTGTGCAAGGAGCTGAGGGCAGCCTCTAGGAGCTGAGGACAAGCTCCAGGCAAAAACCAATCAGGAGCCAGGACCCTCAGTCTTACAACTGCAGGAAATGAGTTTTCCAACAACCCGAGTGAGGACGGAAGAGCCTTCCCCACGCAGTCCCGGGGGAGGGCTCAGCACTGGCCAGTGGGCGCCCTGCGGAGAGCCCAGCTAAGCTGTGCCTGGGGTCGACTTAGTAAAAGTGTGTTGTTCTAAGCCCCTAAAGGCTGTGGTAATTTCTCACATAGCATTAGAAAACTAACAGTGGGGGGCTCTATGAATTTTAAAAGTCTATCTTTAATCAGGTAGTAATTGTATTGATTTCATATAAATTTCATGAAAAGGATATGTTGTTGTTTCATAAAAAATTTAATATCTAATGTTAAATTAGAGGTATCTGTTAAGTGCAAGTAAATTGGTACAAAGAAGTAACATCCTAATATGAGATTACCAAATGATTGTTTTTATTTAGAATGTTTACATTCAAATGAGATTTTGCTTAAAATGCAGTTACATTGGGATACTACTATGTATTTAGATTAAGTGTTACTATCGTTGTTCAAAATATTTTGTACATTACTCTTTTGGAATATTTTACAATTAGTTTACTAGTCATACAAGAAGATCAATCACAATATTCAATAGTCACACATAATCCCCTATTATATTTTTAAAAATAAAGTTGGTGTTAAGCAGCTTAATCACCAGATTCAAAACTTTCTTTCCAATGATCTCATTATTTAAAAAATAAATCAAAGCCAACTCAAGAGACAGCCTGCTATTACTGAGGGTCTGAGGCTCTGAGTATAATTCTTAGAAAGAGGAGTTTCTAAAAAATGTACTGAACACTGTTAGAATAAGAACACAACTTCCCAATTCCTCAAAAAGTTAAACAGACAATTACCATATGACCAAGTAATTCCGCTCCTAGGTATATAACCAAGACAAATGAAAACATGTCCACAAGGAAGGTGGTACAAAGCTGTTTATAGCAGCATTATTCCTAACAGCCAAAAGGTGGAAACAACCTACATGTCCATCAACAGATGAATGGATAAACTGTGGTATACACATACCACGAAGTAGTATTCAGACATAAAAAGAAACAAAATATTGATACATGTTGTAACTTCAATGAACCTTGAAAACACTGTGCTAAGTAAAAGAGCCAGACACAAAGGATCACATATTGTATGATTCCTTTTCTATGATATACCCAGAACAGGAAACTACAGAGACAGCAGATGGGACGAAGAAAGGGTGCAGGGGCCTGACTGCTTAATGGGTACAGGGTGTTTTTATGGGGTGATGAAAACGTTTTCACACTAGAGCAACATGGCGGTTGCACAACATTGTGGACACACTAAACACCAGTAAATAGTGTACTTTAAATTGGTTAATTATATGCTATGTGAACTTCACCTCAATTTTTTTTAAACTCAAAAAACTCTGCTTCCCAAGCAGAATACTTTGGCTATTACAGCACTTATCTGAGTAAGTTAACGTCCCCAGTCAGACGGCAAAGGAACCAAACAGTGCTCACACGTCAGCACGCACCTGGTACTACACCGACAAGGCTTGCTACCTCTCTGAGTCTGCAGACACCGGGGGCCCCAAGAATTCTAATATCTAGTAAGTTCCCAGGTGCTGCTGCTGCTGCCCCTGCTCTGGAGGACGCTCTGAGACCCGGCGGTGTCAGGAAGTGGAGGCATGAAAGGGAAGGCCTGTTTGTGGGGCTGGGTGGAGAAATGTACAAAATGGGACTGGAGTTAAACTGAGTACAGCCTGGAGTCTAGACTAGGAAGAGTTCTGTGACCAGTGCGGTGGAATTCAGACTAAAGAGGGAAGCAAATGTAAGAATTATATTTACGAACGGCAACATCAGCATGGAGAAGTGCAAAATTACAGAGAACTGAAAATGATTTCCGTTAATGTCAATTCTAATATCAATTTACATTCAGGGCTGAGTGATGGAAGAGAGAGTTCAGAAGTATTATACTAAACTGGCTTAACCAGTTTCCTATGAAACTTGGCAATCAGAACTAAGTCCCAGTCTTACTATTTCATGACATTGGCTATATACATCACTCCCTAGTATTCAGGCGCCATGATGGAAACACTCAATTTTACATAAGAAACACGATCTTGGTCAAGATTTTAGATGTCTGCTTCCACACTGCATGACAGAACACCTCCACAGTAACCAAGCAAGAGAGCAAACTTAGAGCCATACTCCGCTGGCCATAAAACTAGCAGAGGTAGAATGAATTGATAACTAACCAATGTGGACATGACCACAATGGCAGTGCTGTCTGATCTCTGACACGGGCTGAATGAACACTCAAGTGTGAGGAACTGTAATAGGATATCAGTGACGTCTGTGGATTACGCCACTGGCAGGTCTAACTGTGCAGGCTATTATCACTTTTTAAAATTTTCTTTTAAGTTGAAAGGAAAGACAACATGCTATTAGTGGCATCAGCTACACATAAACAACCAATGCCTACAAATAACAACCCATGCACATCAGTAAATGCAAATAAAATGCCCAAAATATTCTACAGAATTCTTCCTTCTGGTGTCTCCTTAAAGTAATTTTTAAAATTCATGTGTGTCAAGGTATCTTTATTTTCTAGAGAACATTGCTGTAAAATGTTCTCCAAACCTTTCAACAGCCATTTTCTAAATGACTCAGCTCATATGGGAGACCAAGCAAGAGAATGAGGTATCAGCCACACCCATCACCAGTATTAAAATGTATGTTTTAATAAGTAGTGGGGAATGGCATCTTCCTCGCTGAAAGAAAAACTGTATTACATGCCTATGAATAATTCAGCCTCTATCAGGTTGCAAGTTTAATGGTAACACTTACTTCTTTGAGAGCAGCTGGGATTTTTTTCTGTTTCCTCCCTGATGGAATACTATGTAAGACTGATGATAAGGCACTTGAAGGAGATTTGTGATTTCCAGGAGATCCAATCTTAGGAGAGTGCTGGTGATCTAAAAGAAATCAGGCACATTTACGAGTATGTAGCCAATAGTAACTGTTCTGCAATTCAATTTAATTCAGGTCAATAAACATTGTTGCATAAAATATCCATGGGGGAAAGAAACTGATGACACTCAGGCCCCTGGGAAAGGAAGACAGAAGACCAGAAGTTGAGTGGGAGGCAGACTTTCTACTCTATGATTTTATATGTTTTCAACCCTAAGCCATGTGAAAGAATTGCCCTTTTGTGCGTTTAGAATTCTGAAACATTGTAATGTACTACCAACTTCAAAAAAAAAATTAAAAGCAACTTCTCGCCTGACTTAAAAAGAAACGTAACATCGTTTAACATCTAGATACATGACCAAATAATAATAGTGCAATGAACAAAGTGCTAGAAAGAGAGCTGTAAGTTTAAGATGAGGAAGCAATGATTTTTAACTGCACAGGTTCAGGAAAAGCTTAGAAGAGAATGAGATGTTTGAGTTGGCCATTAAAGTGTAAGTAAGAGTTTGCCAAGCAAAAAAAGAGGAGGAAGAACTCTCCATGAAGAGAGGTCAGTATAAGCAAAAGCAGAGAGGTATGAAATTAGATCATCTGTTTGGAGAATAATAATAAGGCTGAGAAAAAAGGCCAGTTCTGAGGAACCTGGACTGCTGTTCAGGCAGTGGGAAATCAAAGGCCTTTGAAGCTGGGGAGTGACCTGAGCAGACTGAATTTAGAAAAATAAATCTGGCAGTAGGAAGGATCTGCAGCAGGAAAACCTGTTAGCGAATTACTACAGTAGTCCAGATGAAAGATAATGAAGGTCTTATTAGGGCTGAGATGAAGAAATCGAGAAGGACAGGTTTTCGAAGATAAATTTGATAAGATGTACTGACCAAATGGGTGCTGATGATGCAGGAAGAGGATTCAAACATGAATTTTGAACGTTTGCAGCCTATAGTGTAACCCAGAGAACAAGTGATGGGACTTTCAAAGGCTGGCAAAGGATTGGATGGGTGTGTCTTCTTGGAAAATGCACAGACAACAACAGACTAAATACACAGATTCGGAAACAGCATGTCCTCTAGTCTCGTTCACTCAGACTTTCTCATTTGCTGATGAAAAGCTATCCTCCCTGAAAATGAAGGATAATCTTTTTAAAATTGAGATCCTACAGGTTTCGGGAATTTAACCAAAGATCTCTTCCCAAAACAGACACCTGGGCAGTACTGCTGGCTAAATGCATCTTAACTGCAGAGACAGAACCTGCAAATAATGAGCAGGCAAATAAGATTTATCATTCTGCAGCTGGCAAAAAGCTGCACATTTAGATACACAACAAAACCTCGTTAAATCAGTCCGAGTGATTAGAATTAGGCTAACAAAGTGCCACCCAGTATATTTCCACAGAGAATCACTTTATTTTTTTTTAAATGCATTTTTTTCTCTTTTCTTACTTACTTTATTTATTTATGTATTATTTGGTATGTGGGCAGCTCCCTGCTGGGAAGCGAACCCAGGCCGCAGCGCTGACAGCGCCGAAGCCTTAAGCCACTGCACCACCGGGGAGCTCCCGAGAATCACTTTAAAGGAGATAAAAATACTTTGTAATGAACACACAGTTGTGACACTAGAAACTTGAAAATTAATTAGAAGTTGAAGTTCCCTTGTGACTTTGAAACACTTCATCCTGTAATTTCATTTGTACAATTAGTATTCTCAGCAAAAGTGTTTTCAGAGTAAAAATAAATTTCAGTCCAACCTCTCTTGGAAATACCATCAAACAGAGGTAAGAAAGCAATATATTCAATGCTCTGAGGTGAGCATCGCCAGTCACAGCGCTAATGAGTCTAAGATGATTCCTTCCCAAGGTTGTTTGAAAGCATCTGGGGAATAAAGGAAGTTTTGTTAAATCTTTACTTATATATTACCTAATTTTTGCAGTTCTTGGAAGCAATGTTCACATACTCTTGCTGGTTGATTTTTCAGGTAATCTAAGCCATACTTATTTGATGAACAAGCTTGGCATACAATCTGAAAGCACATTGGAATTACATAATTTAGAATAACCTTTATATCCACACCATCAGGTATGCTGCAATTTATAGTGCTGTCTACTTTTCAAAACCTTTTTGCTAAAGTCCTCGAATCTCAAAAACAACTCTAGCTATGGAGTTCCATACCACCCTTGAAGATGCAGAAACCACGGACTATTTAATACTAAAGAGTTAATAGGTACGAAATGTCTGAACCATGCCTGGTGTGCAGTAAGTCCTATGCTACCTGTACAATCACCATTGGCATCATTATGACTGTCACCATCACCATTGTAGTGACAACCACCTCTGCTATGGCTCTACAAAAGGTCTGGTGCGGCTCTGTACCAAACGTTCTCTAAATAAGAACATTTTCATCTTCACAGTAGCTCTCTGATGTCATTGTTACAATGCTGCTCTTACTAATGAGGTCATGAAGACTTAGAAACATCACTAATGATAATTTCAACATTGAAAGTTCCCACATTCAATGCAGCTGATCCTTGAATAACGTCATTTTGTTACAATGTCGATGGGCTAAGCAGAGGAGCTTCATCAGCCTCCGGTAAAACTGGTTTCGTTACATGTCGTTTCCCTTACAGTTGCAGAACCGATCAGGGAGGTAAGTGAGGACTTCTGTACTTAATATCTAGATGAATGAAGTTTAAGTGATTATCTGTAGATGTGAAGGCCTATTGCAAGTTTCTTCTTCTTAATGAAAACTGTGTTACTGACATTCTAAAGCAAGTGTGTCCAACCTTCAGCCCGCAGGCGGCCCAGGATGTCTTTGAATGCAGCCCAACACAGTCTGTAAACTTTCTGAAAGCATTTCGAGATCATTTTCGTGATCTTTGTTTGAGTTCACCAGCTATCGTTAGTGTTAGTGTATTTCACCTGTGGCCCAAGACAATTCTTCTTCCAATGTGGTCCAGGGAAGCCGAAAGATTGGACACCCCTGTTCTAAAGTAACCTTAACTGCCCCCACAGACTGCTCCACGCCTACAGATTTCGAGACACCAACCATCTACGGTGCCGTGTCCTTCCCGCCGCCCCCACCCCCGAATGGTTTACAAGGGGAAATAAGCTCCCCATTATGCACTGCCTGGAGCTATTAAAAATCACAGCGGAGACGTAGCCTCCCCAACCTTTCCGCAGGCCCGGCAGTGGTGTCGCCTCCAGGTCAGAGTAAATTCACTCGTGCAGATCATACACATGGTGGCTCTGGTGTCAGGGATCCAGATGGGAGCCTTTGATCCGAGGGGACTAGCCTCCTCTTTATCTTCTGAGTCTGCCTGTGGAAGAAGGGCTTGTGATTACCTCCGTGCACAATGACTGCTGCAGAACAAGCCCTTTGTGCTCACCCTGCGATGCCGAGAAGGATGTGCGAGGAGATGTGTGCTATTGTACTTGCCATGCTCTGAGGGTGTTAAGATGAGCTACATTCTAACCATCTCCTAACGTCAAATGAGACAGGTGCCTGTGGCAGTGTGATGACAGCCGATTAATTTCCTTAAGCTATACTGTATTTTCTAAGTTTCCCACAGGTTTGATAACTAGAAAATAACGTGAATATGCTATAAGCTACCACAGACCTGCAGTGAGACCTTCACAGGATGAACACTTAGCTCTGAAATCATACAATACCTCCAATTCTTCTGTGAAACACATGTTGCTTTTCTAACCCCCTGGGAAAAGGTTAAGAAAGAAAAAGTGAAATGCCTTGAGAAAACCAGGAGGAGGAAAAGACAATACCTCATCAAGACTCCTGCTAGGACAGAATGTGGTTCTCTTCTTGGCATACTCTTCTATGGACCTGGAGATCGCTTCCAGCCATTCATCCCTTTCTGTGGCAGAGCTGTTGGGGGCAAAAGAAGTTTCCATCAACCAGATGTCAGTGTTTATTCTTTGCCTTTTTCTTACTGCTTTTCCATCTCCCATGGCAACAGATTCCACCCCCCTCCAACAATGCTGATCACAGGCAGCAACCCTGAGGTTTACGTGCACAAATCATGAGAGCAGGCATTGGGGAACACTTGGCATTCTGGCCCAGACAATGCTCTTTTCCCAAAGCTCCCAAGTACTGCTTTATGCTCAATGGCAATGGAAGTCTCCCAGCTTTGGAAGTGTTTTGTTTGGTTGAAAGGCGATTCGCACAATTAATAATTATTTCTATAACCAAGGAGCTTCCTGAGATACAATCCTAGAATTTAAAAACGTTGCAAGGAATCAAGTTGCAAACCAAAATGCACAGCATAGAATACTAAATAGTTTTAGGTTCGTGACTACTATTAAAATTTTGTAGAAAGGGCAGTGGGTGAAGGAAAGATATTGTTGGTTATCATAAACAGATGTTTAGTGAGTGGTTAATAAGGGAAATAGTCTGTAGTTGTTAGGGTACCTATTCAGCTCATCTTCTGTTCCTGCCCTTGATTCATTAGGAGCTATGATTCAAATCCAGTTAGAAATGGGCCAAGCAGGGGGAAAGCCTACTCAGAAAAAGTCATTCTCATTCTGCATTTAGACACCCCCACCTCCTCTCAAAGCACCTCTGTGGTAATTGCAGATTAGCACTGGTATCAGCACATTTTATTTTGCATATCCAAGAGGAAGAGGTACATTTTAGGGTGTGGGGGCGGGAAGGGGGGAAGAGAGAGCATTTAATTATCAATTCAAAATTACCATAATAAAATCCATCATAATAATGGGATGTGATTGTGTAAGAAAATGTGTATTTTTCTTGGCATACGAAAGTATGTAGGAGTGAAATGACCTGATAGCTGCAATTTGTTTTAAAATACTTTAGAAAAGAGAAAAATTTGTGGCAGAACGTTCTTGGTAATTTTTGAGTCTGAGAGACTGAATATGCATTTTCATTACATTATTCACTCTAATTTCAAGTATATTTGAACTTTTACTTCAAAATACTTTATTAATAAAATTTATATAACAAAGAAAATAGAAGTTATATCTCTCACTGAATAATACATTTTTGAACTCTTAAATGATATATTTTAAATAAAAAATTCTATTATAAAAAATGGTATGACAAGTCATACTTTATATTTTGATGAACCCAGAGCAAGTCAAATCTACTCGTCTTCCTCACAATAATCATTCTCAGAAATATACCTTCTTACTAAATGACTTAATTGCCATTTAGTATTTGCATTCATATGGATATTAAGACAGAAATCCAGTTTACAAATAAAAATTTAAAACTAGCCTATTTCTCAAATTTGCACTATATACCAAGAACAAATTAAAACAGAAACAGCCCTTATCTCTCCAAACCAAATAAAACCCGCCTCAGTTTACGTCTACTATTCTACCATTACTGTCACAACTAGCTGACAAGTATTAATTTTTTTTTTTTTTCTTTTTGGTATGTGGGTAGCTCCCTGGCTGGGAATCGAACCCAGGCCGCAGCGCTGACAGCACTAGTGCTGAAGCCTTAAGCCCCTACACCACCAGGGAACTCCCGATTATTAGTATTTAACAGTTACCACATGTCAGCCAACTGTGCTAAACGTTTTGCAAATGTCACCGTATCTCATCCTTAGGCTACTCCATGGAATATACCTTGGATCTGACACCCCCCGGCACCCCGACATCACCACCTACCACCACCTTTACAGATAAGGAGAGTGAGGATAGGACGTGTCAGACGAGTTGTTCTAGATGACAAACTATACTAATTGATGAGCTGGTATCAGACCCAAGTGTGGCCAAGGGTTGACGCCTTCACCACCGTGTCATCTCCGCCCTCTCTCTGTACGTGTCCTCCGAAGAGCTCCACGATGAGAACATACTCTCAGGCTTCCCAGTAAACATTCATAACACACCCCCCACCTCCCTCCCCCACTTTTCAATGGAAGAGGTAACAGGAAGCAGAGCGGCAGATAGCTAATTGGAGAACTGCTGTCTGATTTTTCTGGAGCCCCGAGAGCATGTGGAATGAGATTCGACTGTGCAGATCGTGTCACATATGCTGGTCTCTCATTTAATCATTCCCGGCGCTCTCTCGTGGGGTTCTGCCCAAACAGCGTTTCCCAGCTCGATACCACGTTTCTCCCAGACCACACACATCTGCCCACAGCATCAAGTGGGACAGTCTAGCTCTCCTGTTTTAACACGGTTGTCAGAAGAATTAGCCTCTTCCTCAGATCCAAAATCTACGAAGGGCCAGGTCCAAGGCCAGGAACTGAGCACGAAGGGCTTACCTCCAACCAGGTGGGACGCAGAACAAACAGCTAACCCTAACAGACACGTAAGGTAGATAAACGACACAGAGGTGGTCGGTCACCTTGTGTAGGCAGGAAGGGGGGCTCTGCACAGGGGACGACGAGGATGGATTAGAATGACAGGGTCTGACAGGAGACCCTAGTCTCCCTCCTCAGTCTCTGGCTTTGGCTATCACCTCCAAGCGGATGACTCCCAGACACATACCTCCAGTCCGGGCTTCCTCCTGACACTCAGGCCCTTACCTACACTGCCTGTGACGCTCCATCTGGATGGTTCGCAGGCACCTCACGTGCAATACGCTTACCTGAAACTAAATTCCTGATTTCTGCCCCACAGCCGCTGCTCTCCTGGTGTTTCCGATCAGGAGTGGTACCCCTACCCAATAGACTGTACAGGCTGGAGACTCCAGGCCTGTTTCTCCTGCCCCGTGTCCGATCAGCCACCTCCTTTAGCTCCCCTTCCAAACACTCTCCACACGGCCACCAGATCGTCCCTTACAAATTCCAGCCCGACACCACCACTCCCTTGTATAAGCCTTTTAGTGGTTTCCTGTGGCTCTGAGGCTCAAGACCAAAATCCACAAGACGGTTCTGCAAAATCTGTCTCCCCGTCCCTCCAGGCTTGCCCTGGGGTCCATCTCCCTCTGATTCCATGTGCTCCTGCTGCAGTGACCTCACGGGCCCTTGAACGTGCCATGCCCCTTCCCACCTCCGGGCTCTGGGTCGCACCGCTCCCCGTGACCGCAGGCGCCTCCTGTCCTCGCTGCCAGGCCCAGCTCCCAGTTACCCTTCGTACCTCAACAGGCACAGCAGGTCTGCAGGGAAGCCATCCCCACAGCCCTTCCTTCACCCAATCTAGTTCAAGGTCCCTTGTTTTAGAGCCTCATAGCACCCGGCAGTTCTCCTGTAGACTCCTTAATCGTAACTGACTGTTAGTAATTGGGAAGTGTGTATCTCCCTAACGGAGGGTAAGCTAAAGCAGGCGGGGCCCTGTCACTCCCCACTGTGCCCCCACGCCCGGCCCGGACAGGGCTCCGCGGTACTCACTGGATGGTGGATGACTTCCGGGCAGAGGGAGCTGCCTGTGCGAGGCAGAAGCAGGGGAAGGAGGCTGGGGTGCACGGAGGCCCTGAGCACATCCGTGCCGAGGGACGCGCCATGCTCTCACGGGGGTGGGGACAGGGAGGACGCGTGGAGATCAGGAGGGGGAGGCAGATGAGAAGCACACCCCAGGAGGCTTTCCCGGGAGACACAGCACCTGCCTCACCGGGGGTGGCAATGCAGAACCAGGGCCCGGCACAGACGGCACTGCACGGGCATCAGGGCCCTCGGCCACGCCACCTTAGCCCTCCCTTGGGAACGGACTTTTCCTTTATAACGAACGTTCCCGTTTTACCACGTTGCCTGCATCCCCACATTCAATCCATCAGCAACCCCACCGGCTACCCCTGACCCCCTCCCACCTCTCCAGTCCAAGACCAGTCACCTACAGCCTTCTGCCTGCTCCTAACTTCTGCTCTAGTCTGGTGGTCATCCTGCTACACAGCAGCCAGTGCCCTGTAAACACCATAAACGGACTGTATCCATTTTTGCCTAAAACCCTCAGAGAGTGTCCCATCACTACACTTAAAATCCAAGGACTTGGGGTTCCCTGGGGGTGTATGATTAGGTTCCGGGGCTCTCAACACCGCAGCCTGGGTTTGATTCCCAGCCAGGGAACCACCAAAAAATAAAAATAAAAATAAAAATAAAAATAAAAATAAATCCAACGGCCTTCCTGAAGTCTAGGAAGCCAATCGGGAAAAGCACGGACTACCAGACCCGCAACCAAGAAGACCCCTCGGCGCCCTTTGCCGAGCTGTCTAACTCGTTAACTACAACAGCGGTTTGGTTTGTTCCCAATGCACCCTTAGTTAGGAAACTTAGCCACAACTGCCAACTTGACTTTCCTATAGGGATTTCCTCTTTGGATCTTTGAAAAATAACTTTTTTGATTTTAAGAAACCAAGCTTAAGTATTTGCCAGGAACCTGATGTACAGGAACTTGCTGTTCTTTGCACTTTTATTTATAAACTTGAAAAAAGAAAGAGAGAGGGGGGGCGAGGGAGGGAGGGAGGGAGGGAGAGAGGGAGGGAGGGAGGGGGGGGGAGAGGGAGGGAGGAGTGACAGCTCTGGCTGGGAGCTGGGAAGCACCTGACCAACCCTGGACACAGGTATTTGTCTTCTCCTGTCATCCTGAGGTCGGGCCAGAACAGTGTGTGACCCAGGAAGTGAGCTGCTCTGCGGTCCTCTGATTTGGGGAAGTCAGACATTTGGTCTGAGTCCTCAGCATCCAGAGCAAATGGTTATGGCTGAAAGCATAAATTTAGTGTCAGATACACCTAGGTTCAAATTTCAGCTCCACTGCTTACTAGCTGTGTAAACTTGGACTTGTTTTTCCTTAAACCTCTCTGAGCCTCCATTTGTCTCATGTCAAAGGTCAAGACAATACCTATTCCACTACTTACATGGAAATTAGACGCGACGATGACTATAAAATGTGCAGCACCGTGCGGAGAAATCAACAATCCCAGTTAGGACGCCAGCCGGGCGCAGGCGTGTGGGCCCAAATCCTGGCCCTGCTACTTAAGAGCTGGGTGGCTTTTCCCACCATGAAACTTGTATAATCGTGATTAACTTACCTTAAAAAGTTGTTGTGAAGATTTAATGAATTAATATACAGGAAGTCACTGTAGAATTGTACACCTGAAACCTATGTAATCCTTGCTAACAGATGTCACCCCAATGAGTCTAACAATAAAAATGAATTAAAAAAAAAAAAAGTGCTCAGGGTAGTGCCTGGCACAAAGTAAGGGCTACAAAAGCATTTGCTACTGTTTTCATTACATCAAAGCTTAGGCCTGAGAACCCTCCAGACTCCTACCCAGCCCCAGCAGTGCAGCATGTGTGGCTGTTGGTGTCACTCCTCTCACCAGCAAATCCTGCCGCACATCCACTTCTGCCACTCAGCCGGTAACTCAGTAATGTCTGTTTACGACGCAAACAGCTTCAGGTTGTTTTAGGATTTTATTTACATTATGGTAAATAGTTTGATTTACACATAAGTCACTGCAGGTTCCGGTTTGAGACTATGTGGTTCCTATCATAAATAACAACAGATTTAAAAACAAAAAACTTCCTTTTGTATGTTGACTTTGCCAGCTACAATTTTTCTACAACTTAGTTGTCCTCATTTTTAAGATGACATGTACCTTGTAAATTTATGTCCTTTCAATGTTTTGTGAAACCTTCCTCATAAATGATGAAACGCTAGGTGCTTTTAAAAACATTATGTATCATAAAGATGTAAAATGTTCACTTTAAAAAAATGATCACCAAAACCATTTTCAGCATTACCGGTCTGTTCAGAGGAACCCTTTTGTCTCTGTGCTTCTAGCACACCACTGCATCAGCTCTCGGGCATTTTACCTACATGGTGAATCAAGGAAACACTGCATGGAAAGAAAGGTGGGAAGAAAGATAAGCCTAGAAGTTAACCTAAATGTAAGGACACTGCTGGCGACGTCTGCCCCTGAACACCGGCAAATGCTCATCTGCACACATTCATTGCATTCACCTGGCTGAGAGAATGAAGGAACGTTCCACACTCTCAATCTTTAGTTCATTCTGATATGCTTCTTGGGTGGGTTTTTTAACCTGGAAGAAAGCAAAACAATTTGTGCAAACTCATCCTGTCGAAAACCTCAGCTCTGAAACAAACATAAAGTCACCCAATGTCCTGGCTGCTTGCCACCAACCTCTGTGTCCAGCTCTATCCACCACTACTCTCCCTCATCCATCTCGGCTCCGGATGGACTGAAACACCTACATACACACAGGCCCAACTTTCCCACCTTTGAGCCTTTGCTCACGCTACACCCTCCACCTGGAGTGCTCCCCACATTTCAGCATGGCTAACTGTGACCCACTCCTGGCTCTTCCTCCAAAAGGACTTCTTCAATTCTCCCTCTTTCCTAGCTGCCATCAATCCCCCCACCATGTCCCACCAAAAGCTGCAAGCCCTTTATTTTCCAAACCCCCAACCAAGAACTTGAACTGTGTCCATACAGTTGTATTTTTACTACTGTCCATTTCTTCCCAAGTAGATGCTAAGCTCCTAGGGAGACTGGTGTAGGGGTGGAGACAAAGAGAATCCTGATTCCACTTATCGTTATATTTCCCACCAAACCAACCGCCATGCTCTGTTTATAGTAGTTCTCAATAAACGAATACGTGAACAGTAATACACGGTGAGAGAAAGTTAAAGATGTGAGAAAGGTAATTATCTTGGGGCTTTTTTTCTAAATATGTTTAGGTTAAAAAAAAAAATCTAAGAGGTGCACAGACCTTCATTCCAGCCAGTGAGAGCATGTTGTTCAGTTTATACATCCCGGACTGCACAGGCGTGGTATACAACAGGGCATCATTAAACTGAAAGCAGAGACATTTCAATAGGATGAAGTAAAGGAACAAATTTCAGCTACAAAGTTAATAACAGGAATAAAAGGAAAAATATCACCTCTTTATTAAAAACTCTCCAAATAACATACTTATGTTCCGCGTATGGAAACTAGAACCACCCACAATGTTTTATTAGAAGATTATTAAAAAGGCAATTTCTAAAACACTTGCTTTCTTTCACCGTCCAGTAGACAGAGTTCATGGTTTCTGAATTCTAAATCTCACTAAGGTAGTCCAATTTGCTTAACTAAGTAAGTGACCGGCTCCATTTTTTTCAAATTAGAAATAAACTAAATTCAAACTGGAAGTAACTTTCCGGTTATGCATCATAAAAGACTCTGTTTTCTCTGAACTGCAAAGAAGACAGCCAGTCCCGCTAAAACTGCGGTTTGAATGTGCTCATGCGCACAACCTCCCTTCCCTGCGCCCCACCCCGGGCTGGGGCTCCCCAGAACAGCACAGGGCGCCTTACCAGGAAGAACACTCGGGGCTGCATGACCTTCCGCGACAGCTTCATCAGAGTGCCTTCTTTGAGAAAAACCTGACTCATGAAACAAGGCCCGTTTAGTCCCAGCATGGTGACACAGCTACAGCACCCGAGGGCTGTCCGCCACAGACCCAGCCATAGACGCCTGTTTTTCACATGACACGGCTGGGTACTCTCCGGACAGCCCTCGTATGTATAATTTCCTTTTCCACTTTCTTTCCCCAGAATGTGTGTGTGTGTGAGCGTGTGTGTGTGTGTGTGTGTGTGTGTGTGAGAGAGTTTTCCTTGTGACTTTTTAAGGCCAGTTTCCTTTTACAAAACCCTGTAAGTAGGCATAGACAAGGCTGCAGAGTTGCATAAATCAATCTGGGCCCCAGGGGCACGCTGTGGTCTGCAATGCAATGGCCCCAGCGTGTCCTCCACCCCAAGGCACAGCCAACATCCTGACAACTGCATTTTGTAATTTTCCTGAATTCATTCCCTAGGCCACTTCTGTGCTTTATGAGCAGCATCAAAATACCAATTTTCTTCCTCCCCCTCATAATCCTGTCTTACATTGAAGGCTGTAAATGAAATTGTCTTTACAGCTGTATGAGGTCAGCTAGTATTACACAACAAAATGATCCTATTTCATCAGATACTCTGTGGGGTCCCCTGCCATTCTCCTAATTGAACAGGACTTCTTGTCACAGTGACTTAAGTCACCAGTGTTTTGAATGGATAGAATGAACGCAGTTGATCCTATCAACTGAGACTGAGTCAATGACGAGTAACAATAACAAATAACCTATTTTCGTAACTGAAATGAAAAACAGCTACAAACTGTGCCTAACTGCACTGCAGTAAATTTATAAAAGGCAGACTAAGACACTTACCCGTCCAGGCTGCACTATTTCATGGTGTCCATTTAAGCTGTACTGAATTTGCATAAGTTTCTGAAAGTTGTCCTACAGAAAGAGAACGCAGAGCAGATGAAGGCCTGGGCTCCCAGGTTCAATGGTACACCAGCCACTGAAATCAGATACTTACTCCTTGCTTCATGGTGTCATTGGCATGGTTGGCGACCTCTATGACAACTGCAAGGGCATCTAAAATACGTAGGAACAAAAGGGGCATTTGGTCATTACCAGTGAATTGCAAAATGCAGCAATTATTCCAGGCAACTAGATGGCTACTTCACAGCATCCAACCCCTGGAGTAGCTCCGTTAGCTGTGCGAAGGCAGAAATACGGATGAAGAGGTTCAATGACAACAAAACCAAAGAAAACCAGGCAACAATGTAACTTAAGGGGAAAAAAATGAGCCAAAGAAAGACTTGAAAGAGACATTACAGACCATACGTATTAACAGTATGAATGCTGAGACTTGACTATCCTGTTGAAATTTACAATAGGGCAGGATTTCACCTGGAAGCTAGGCCCCCCTCCAGAAAAACGGCCCCGAGAGCCAGGATCCCGGGAAAGGAAACCGGAACTACAAGCAGGGGCTATGTAAGGGGGCCAGCGCTCATCTGCCTTCTTTTTGTCTGACCCCAAGAGGGAAGAAATGCCACAAGCCTACTAGACCTCAGGAAATTACACTCAATATTTTATAAGCTGGGTTATTTGGCTTCATCTGTATTTTATTCTTTTTATTAACCCACTGCCTTTAGCAAAGTGTTTTTGAATGCACCAGTCTTGTCATCTTTGTAACTAGCTATTAAAAAAAAAGTCTGCACTTTGTCTCCTTTTGGGCTATAGTTGTTCTCAACCCAAGACAGTAGTGCTCCCCAAGAGACATGTGGACATACGTAAAGACAGTTTGGGGTTGTCACATGAGTGGGAAGGTCCAGTGGCCTTTAGTGGGAAGTAGCCAGGGATGCTTAACATCCTGCAATCCCAATCAGGAACCCATAGAAGACTGTTATCCCATATAATATGACAGTAGCACCCCCACTGAGAAAAACTGGTAGAGCGTTAAAGAAGGAATGCGCCCTCCTGAGGCTGCCGTGGAGTGACAGTAATGATCAACGAATGGACAGTTTTTTAAAAAAGGTCAATTTCTGGAACCGAGTTGAGGATTTTGGGTCAAGCCACTATAACTTACGTACCAGGAGATTTTCCTTTTAATACCAACCCCGAAAGTTTCAATATTCTTTAAATATCAATTTATTTTATATTTAATATAATAATGGTGTATTATTATCAGCATTATTGAAGGAAAGCAGTATTTGCTTAGAGTCCCCAACTCTGTATCAGAATTTACTGCACCTGCCACTCATCATGGCAGGGATTGCAGAGGTGGCCCTGGGCGCCTTTCCTGCTTTGGCCTGCGTGAACCCCCAGTGGGCCGGGGGGTGGGGGGTGGGGCTTTAGTATTTACTGAACGGATGCAAACATAAAGCCCCTGGTCAGCTAGATTCCAAACTCTACCTTCTCCTACTCACTCTGTAATTCTATTCTCCCCGTGTCATCCCTTTCACAGGCGCTGGTGACACTGCTCCTTGAGTTCTTCTGTCTGCCTTCCAAAGGGATATTCAGCTCACTTCTCGTCGCCCTCGGGCCCCCGCCTTTACAACGCTCCCCATCACACGGCCGCGCCTCTGGCCGCAGCGTGCACCTCACTGATCACTGCTTATTCTCAGCCAGTCTTCCTGAAGTGTGTAATTTCCTTTCACCAAGCTCCTTAATCTCTGGCCTTGCATTTGTTTTATCTGTAAAACGGAGCTAATAACTCACTGTCTTTGAAAGCAGAAGGCCTGGCACAGATGTTTGCTTGAGGCCCCATTTGCTAAGCTCTGTCTAAAATTTTTACCTTCAGGACTGAGGCAGACTCTGCGCTGGAATGCCCACTGGCTCTCACCCACCCTTCAACTCATCTCCAGTTCCACTTCTCTCGAAGCAAAGCTTTGCCTCTTCAGTCGCCACACCTTTCTCCCTCCTCCCGACGACGCCTTACTGTTCAGGGCATCCCTACTTTCAAGCCACGTGCTTCAGCCTGTCTGTGGGGCAGACTTTTTTCTTCAACTAGATTATGTATTCACCAAAGACAAGAAGCACGACATACGAGTATTCCCCACACAAAATGGGGAAGACGTGCTTCTTATCCTTTAAAGAAAAGTACCTTTAGAAGCCTAACATTTATAAATAGAAGATGTTAGAGAAAAGGAAGTAAAATGACTCAGAGAACTAAGAGAATGAGTAAGAATCTCTATCATATGGGTTAAAAACCTGTTCAGCTTTATAACTGAAAAACGTAAAGGATGTCCAAGAACATGACCAAATTTCATAAAATTAATTGGTTGGACATTGACTTACTTCACACACACACACACACACACTCACACACAGGACTATCCCATGAGTATCAGTGAGTCCCTTGTACTGTAACAGACCACTCCCTTTAAGTACCACCGGGCATGACGTGTACCAGGTGGTAAACCTAAGACCCATTATTAAACAGTCCTAGAATAATACGCTATCTTAGACATTATCCCTGACTTGTTTAGTTTTGTCACTCCATGACTCATGGTTTTAAAGCCTGAAAGGACCTTGTAGATCAACTGGTGCAATTCCTCTTTCAAGGCTATGGACACCTAGAGAAGGTGAATTTAACCACCAGCAAGGGTGACTGAGCACAGGAGGATAAAGCTTCCTGAACCCAGACCACCTTCTCAGGAGGCTGTGCCTATAATGTCACCTGCATCTAGCACCACTGTACCTAAAAAAGTACAAGTTCAATTTTACTTTTAAGGTCCAAATAAATATAATATAAAAACTTCTAAAAATATATAAGACCACCAAAGTTATATACCTTGAGTGTCTCTGTAATCTCCAGAGTCTTCTAAGAGATTTTTCAAATAATCTAGAAAAGGAAAAACATGATTGTATTTAGTACAACAAAGCAGTAAGAAAAAAAGACACTTGTCTTTCTTATTTAATACTTCAGGCATTCTTGTTGTTTACTATACATGGTAGTTCACTCTGCGCCTTCTAAAAATGGGAAAAAGTACAGCCCTGAGATCAATTTGAAATCAGGACACAAAATCAGAGCTGGGAAGAGCCTTAGAAGTCACGTGGTCATTTTAGATATGAGGAATCAGGTAGGTTACTGAGTACTGGGTCTCACCCAAGTCGTACAACCTCGTTGGGGCAGGACAGGGATTAGAATCTAGGACTCCTGAAGCTCAGTTCAGCTTTTTCACTTGCACAGAAATGAAACACCTTAACCTCAACATCAGATGTATACTTAGTACAAAACTCCAAGCATTAATAGACTGAATGCCTAGGGAACTCTTAGACTGCCCAGAACACCAGAGGAATGCAATTCCAATGATTCTCAAATGGGGTCAAATTTGCCCCCCAGGGGTCATTTGGAAATGGTTGGAGATATATCTGTCACAGCTGGGGGTAGTGGGGGTTACTGGAACCTAATGCTCAGAAGCCAAGGATGCTGCTAAACATCCTACAAATGCAGAGGACAGCCCTACAGCAAAGAATTCTATGCCCCAAAATGTCAATAGGGCTGAAAAACCTGATCTAAACGAAGATGGGTCTGTAAATGAGCAATGTGGTACAGAGCGGTTCTCATAGCATGGAAAACAATTAAGGCAACAGGTTCTAGTTAACAAATCTTTAACAACATAGGGTTTCAAGGCAATACTTCCTTCTCTGTTGAGAAATGTTGGATGGCTTCCTATTGCCTATCAAATTAAAACAAATTTCGTTCCCTGGAATGTCAAGTTCCCCATTACATGGTCCCTACTGACTTTCTGATGTCCACCCCTGCTAGTGCCTCACACAGGCCCTTTGTTCTTACTAAGGCTGAGTCTGCACAACTTCTTCTTAAAACACGTCCCATGTGTTCTCTGGCTCTACCCTTTGTCTCTAATGTTCCCTTTCGCCGAATCCTCTCCCTGTCTCTGCATAATCTTCAAGGCTCCTCTCAAATTCCTCCTCTCCTACCAAACTTTTCATTTGGAAAAAATGCTTCCTCTCTTTGCATACTACATTACATGACAGTTACTCATTTTTTGCCTTCTACCATTTTGTTTTTCATTTGATTTAAAGCTCCTTGTGAGCAGGACCCACATCTGATTCATAGCCCTCAGCCAGGGCCTTTGCATACAGGGAACAAGAAATGCTTAAAATAAAAAAATAAAATAATTTTTAAAGAGATGCTGTTTGCATCTTAGTTTAGATAAAAATAAAGGCTGAAATCAATCCTAGTGTTGGTGGGAATTGAGAAAATGAAAACCGGAAGGGCATATTAAGAGACTGAATGAGTTTTCATCACTCAGTCTCCATTTAGCAATACTGTGATATATATCATTTCATCCCATGGATTTATGAAGTCATCCTGAAGGGCACACAATGAGCATCTTGGATGTTAATGCCAGCTTTTCAAACTGAATAGACAACAAACACATATGAGTACACCCAAGTGCTGAAACTCTGCACCTATTTAAGAGAGTGATCCAAGAACCTGTGAGTCTAGACATGCACATTATAGACCCCCCAGGACTGGCAGGAAGCCACACTGAGATACTGTGTACGACGACACTAAGCTTCCCTGCAACACAGCATATGTTCGACCGTCACCAGCAATTTAGATCGTAAAGTAATCTGACACAGAAGTCCGAGAGTCCGCTTCTAATCAAACAGATAAGGACACCACCAAGATGAACAAAATACAATGATTATACATTCCACTTAGCTTTACCTGGGGATGAAAGATGAACCTAATTTCACTCTGACTCCACTCAGAATGTACCCCATATATAAGCCATGTTTGGTGAATCCACATATTTATCTCTTCTGTGAGAGTGACAGCATTGGGGGAACAAACTTAGCCTTCTTCTTAAATGTTCCCAACGTCTAGGCTACCACATCAGTCAGCAGGGGTGCTCCTTAAAGCCCCAGGAAGCGGGGGGGCCGGGAAAGGACGGCGGGTTTACCCAAGTACCAGATGCATGGCAAGTGCCTAGTGTGTCTTCAGTTCTTCTTTACCCCAGAAGTGCGCCATGCCAACGGGGCCATTTCTCCAAACCAGGAGAGCTCGCCGGAAGACGTGCGTGTTAGGGACCTGACCCCAGAGCCGCCGTGCTGAACCCGCGGAGCTTCTGAGGTGCATTTCCTTTCCTTGTCCTCAAGCTCAGCGGCCGCCTGCCGGCCCGAACGGTCAGGAGCAGGTGGGGATAAACCAACTGGCTGAGCAGAAACCTGCCACTAACACGTGCAAAGTCACGTTAGTCATTAATCAAGGAGTTAGGGGACTTGGGTTTACCTTCCGTGCCTTTTAGAAATTGAACTTGCCAACATATCCCTCCCTTCATCCTCATTTTCATGGCATCCCGTCATGGTACCTACTTTTGAGAATTTTTACTTTTTCAAGGAAGGTACGTCATTCATCATCCGCTTAGTTAAGAATTACTCACAGCCTGCTACAGCGTGGGAAGAACACGGTGATCACCCCGTGCGTCAGAAGGGAGGCGCACTGAAACCACCAGGCGTCCCAGGCACTGTTATAACCCGGGAAACCCAGAAAAGGAGGCCAGACAGACACGCCTGCACTGGTCACAGGATGCTGTTTACTGTGCACCGTTTAGGACTAGTATCATACAGGAGCTTCATGTTTTAAAAGCTGAGGAAAGCAGAGTGCTGAATTCAATGTGCCACGTTAGACGTGTAGTACTCTGTGACTGCTAAACCAAACCAAGCACTTTGCAAAACTTCACTAATAAAAATGCCTTAAACCTACTGAGGTGATTTCTATCAGAGGAAAGTGCAGCATGCACGGGCACTACAAAATGTACTTTCTGGCCACCAGGTGGCATCGTTGATTAAAAAAAAAAAAAAAGGGACATTCACCCACACCATCACCGTGTGCAGCCTCGTAGGAGACGCACGTTAACTTTGTTTTCACATATGACGCCAGAGTGAAAGAACGAGGACCAACAAACACTGTATCTTTTCAGAGGTCTAAGTTTTCTATATATGTGCTCCTACTAAGCCTTACCACAATTACACAATCAACAAATAATTAACTTAAAGCAGAAGACTATTCAGAAGTACAGTTAACCTTTCCTAAAAAGGAGTCATCTGTGGAGTCTGGGACTTTGAAAATTAACAACACCCAGTCAGATTCCTGGACTGTGGGTTGAGAAATGGTGATGGCAGAGCACAGAGAAAATGAGCATACAGGACAGGTAACGTTCCAAAGTCAAGTGCTCTGAGTTTGAGGACATTGTGCTTTCTATCATCCAGATTTCTTCTTTCCTCCTTAAATATGTAATGATATCAGCGACTCATACCAAATTATGAAATCCAAAGAAATGTAAGTCTAACAATAAGCCTGTTTACCAAAGTTTCAAATTTTAAAAGAAGCAACCGAAAGTTATCCTGACTGGCGACGAAGTACTGATTATTTTAAACACCAAAACTAAAGACCAAGTGTCCAGCTGTAAGACATCCTGCTGCCATCTTTAAGGCAGCTTGGTGAAATGGTCGAGTCCCTGTTGGAGGTGAGAAGACAGACTCTTACTCTCCTACTCCCGTGTTAGGAGCCATGTCTAGCAGAGGCAAGTGACTTTGGCCATGACCTGTAGCATTTCTGTGTGTCGGTATCCTCATACATAAAATAAGTAGGCTGCAGGGGTTCCCTGGTGGTGTAGTGAGTAGGCTTCCGCGCTCTCACCTCCACGGCCTGGGTTCAATCCCCGCTCAGGGAATCAACCAGAAAAAAAAAAAAAAAAAAAAAAAAAAAAAAAAAAAAAAAAAAAAAAAAAAAGGCTGGACCAAACTGAAAAACTGTAATGATTCTCATTCTAAAGTATCATCAAGCATTTTTTTTTTTTTAAATTCTAAGATGCATTATAAGACATTTGGAAAATTAAATAATGGAGAAAACTGGAACCATGAGCATTTCTCTACAACAACATAATTTTAAAATACGTCCTTCTGTTTTCATAAATGCTTGATTTTACTTAATTTTAATAATATACAGGATTTTGAAGCCTATATGAAATATTCTAGCCCACACATTTCTTTTTCCCATAGCTAAATAACATCTCATCATAGGGATATATTATTCAGTACTTAAGTATTGTATTAGACTTTTAATTCACTTTTAAATTGTTTTGTTTTGGCTATCTCAAATAGATGGCCATACATCCTAATTTGCCTGTAATGATGCTGTTGCATAAGAGGTGTCCAGAAAGTATCCAGCCAGGTAATATGAAAAGTAGAGGCATTTGTGGCTGGATTTTTTTCCTGGACAGCCCTCGTATACCTGTTATCCAGGCATAACTATAAATAGCATCCCTTGCACTTTTGAAAGGTAACAGGTTTGAATAATAAATCATGTGCTGAGTTTAAACACAAGTAACACTGATTGCGAATATGTCATCATCCATACTTTAGATTATTTCCCAGGAATCAATGGAAATAAAAAGTTTTTTAAAAAATACTTCATATATCATGAGAAACCTTTCCTAAACAGATATGCCGATTTAAAATATTATAAATATACGAGAATACTAGTTTTACTAAATGATTGCCAGTTTTGTGTATTGCAGTTTTTATTGTTAAGGTAGAAGAGAAAACTGGTAACTTGCTTTAATTTTTGATCCAGAAGATATTAGACATGCTACTGTACAGTGTTTACTTTCTGAGTGAATTTTTTGTTCACATTTTTAGTCCCATTTTTATGGGAGCTTTAATACTCTTAGTGAAATAGTAAATTTTTTCACATTCACTACAAATATATTTTCCGAGATACTATCTTTTCATTTTGACTATATTTTAAACCTATATAATTTCTTATTTAGAATAGTTGAAAGGTGTTGATATTTTCCTTTATAATTTTGTTATCTGCCTGGGCTTAGAAAATCATCTCTCCTCCTCTGGCTATCCTTAGAGTTTTAACAAATACCCAAGTTTATTTTTTCCTGGTTTTCCTACAGTTTAACGCTTACATTTATTTTTTTTTTTATAATTAACGTGCATAGCCTTCCCCTTAACATTCTCAATTCAACCTACGTTGACACAATTATCTCCCAAAGTCTACAGTATTTTACTACCCTACAAATCCTCTGGGCTCTGGCCTGTTTATATTTAGTTTGGATTTTATTTTTTTATTTTTAATGTATCCACTGATGAATCTTAATTTTCCAAATTTTCACAGGTTATTCAATAAACAATCCTTTCTTTTTTTTGTCTCATACTTCCCACTTGGTCACACATTAGATTCCTATAAACAGGGTCCATTTCTATTCCAATGATAGAGTAACTATTGCTATTTTTTAATTACTAGCTTAATTCATACAATGGTATCATGTATCTTTAATTACTGAAGTTTTAGAATATGTATTGACTGATGTTTCCCTCCCAGAATACGCTTTAATAATGTCTTCTATTTATTCCTACATACAAAATCATTTTGATATATACTGATAAAATTCCAAAATTCTAAGTTAACTTTAATGAGAACATGGAGCATAGGCAAAATACGTTAATGGCTCTATAGCGTTAATTATTATTTTAAGCAAAAATGCTAAACTGTGGGCTTCGTGAAGAAAAGGGGACTGAATTAATTATATTTCTATCCCCAGGGCACCTGGACACTTACAACAAGGTCTGGTGCATATTCAAGAAATGTTTCCTGGTTTTATGATGGACTGAATTACATTCCAATTAGGGTTACCACTTCTTGCTTCATATGTTTCTAAGCAGTTGAGATGTTATTTTGAGGGTTTGACTAATTTTCCTGGTCCCTACTGTAATCTTCCTGCTCCTCAAATATTAGTTCAATTCTGGTCCCTGAATATGTGGCCCAGGGTTGCCTCTTATACATACGGTGCTTGTCTAAATTTGAAAAAGTAACCTTTCAGGAGTCTCAGGCTTACAGACTCATGGCGTGGAAAGCAGGAGACGCCTTTCTGTGAATGAGAAAAGGCCATCTGAGCTGATGCAGCCCCTCACTGGGGCACACAATATGGCGAGCAGAGTTCAGGCTGGACTTGGACCTCAGCAGACATAACCTCTGCTGGGCATAACCATATGAAGCAGCCTGGGCCTATCCTAGACTTCGATAAGTCTGGTCCTGAGGTGGCAAGCCCAAAGGACTCACAAATCAAATCTGACACCAGTCTCATCCTACGGCAAAATTTTGGAAATCTGATAATGGACAGTCTCCCCTCAGGCCCCTGTTAGTAGGATAGACTGGTGAGGCATATCCAGAATACCCTCAGAGAAGACAAAGCCACAGTAAACCTCCCAACACAAGTAAATGTCTAGCATTTCAACTTAGTTGAGAGAAACTCTTCTTCGTGGATACACTGTCCCATCTTAAGGCTGTCAGTTTATTACATGAGAGTCTCAAATGTACAACAATGGTCTTGGCTGTGCCGTGTAAAGAAGCTCTTATCCATATTTGCTCCTCCCTACCTTGATTAGCAACGAGGAGTGAACTTAGTTTTAGGGAGATAAGTATAGTTGACTACCCAAAGAACACCCAAATGAAGAATAAGTCATACAAAAACACCAAGGTGAATTCAAGTTTGCCCAAATTTCAGTGTTTCCTACAACTGGAACACTTCCTGATATGAGCCCATGACTGTGACAAACACTAAAGGAAAGCTCCTTCGCAAGAGTTAGCTTGTTAGATCTTTGGCAAGGCAAGTTCCAGCAAAAGAAGCATTTGGCTAACTTGCAGGCAATCTGAGAACTGGAAAAGTAATGGATTCATAGTAATGTCTACAGCTAGAATTCAGGAGATCTGCAACCTAAAATGGGCAAAAACAAATTCAGAATTTCCTTCCATTATAAATGCAGACAACAAATTACAGTATTATCAATGATCCCAGTGACTTCGTCACCATAGAAATGATGTATTTTTTATATCACATTATAGTTGTTGCAGATATCTCCAAATATTAATTATTCTCATCACTACCTTAAAATCAGGGCAGTTATTAGATCTACCACCACGTCCTCTTATTTAATACATTACTAAAGAAGCACACGTATTATTACCATGTCACACTTTAAAACTCTTTTAATAACTGTATTTAAGCCCAACTGGTTTCCTTTTAAACTTACGTATTTTATTCTGTACGTTAAAAAAAATGCTTTCAGAAGAGATACATAGGCTTCCCCAGAAAAAGATTAAGAACCCCTATTCTATAGAGACAGTGAGATTACACTTAAAAACTGTAATTTAATAGAAAGGCAGATAACACATGCTTATCTCTTATATCCTAAAGTCTTTCCATAGTATTAAAATACTTCATGGACATAACTTATTAAATACCATCTCTCAAAATACCTTGTTCAAAATAACTATAATTAAAAATGAACTGTAACAGAACAAGAGCTGAGTTAATCACACCAGGAATCCTGAGTATTATCACCCTCCCGTTTCACATGGATAAACTGCTTTATATCAGGGCCTTGGATTCCTCAGAAACTAAATTCCTTGGCTCATGTCCAGGATAACCCCACCTTTCATCAAGTACTGCCCTACAAAAAGTGTTAGAACAAGTTCTGATGTAAAAAATTAGCCCAGGGTTCTAAAAGCAAATACTTACCAAGCACAAGTTATGCTTTTCAGTAAGGGTTTCTTAAGTTATGCCTTAATTTGATTCTAATCTTTTTATGAATCTGCTTATTAGCCTATTCATGGCTCAAATTTATAGTTTCAGAACATTAGAACAGATGTTTTTAATATTGTATTTTCTACCAGCATGGGAAATCGTAGGTTTCTAAAACCTAGAGCAAGTTAATACCACCCCAGACTAAAGGCAAAGGTTATAGGAAAAATAATATAATGTTGTTAAAGCCACTTATAACATAACATAAATATTTTGAACAAGATCAAAGAAAGTACCTGACCAAATTTAATCAAAGTTCAAAGGACTGACTTTTTTTTCCTAAATAAGTAAGTGGAAAAGACATTTCAGAGGAATTTTTAAATTATATTTTTCATTATAATTTCTCCACCATGATCCTCACTGATTGAACCTGTTTCAACACCAATACAGCACAACTTTCCACAAATAAAAGGTATTTTATTGAAAACAATGTATACTGCATATAACAGAGACAAAAAAAAAATCTAAAAAGATATAGGATAGTCATATCTGGATGGTAGATGAAGAGGGACTTTGTCCTTTTTTGACTTTTTATAATACTTACATATTTTTAATAGGCACAAAAAGTTCCCTTTGAAGAAAAAAGGTGACCCTTGCAAAAAATAAATTCTCAGAATATATTCACTCAAACAAGGGACAAGATCAATATAATCTGGGGGGAATTGAGAAGAGGAGGAGCTTGGTGGAAACCCAAGTTTGTGGGCATGGCCCCAGTGAAGGACAAGGACTGCTGCTGAGTCATTCGCCACGTGTACATGTGTCCAGCTCGGGGCCGGCCCTCATAAATATTGCTCAGTGAGTGAGTGGCGGATCAACAGAAGTCAGAATCTGGACTTGAAGGACAGGTTTCAGGAGAGAGTAAGAAAGCATGCAGCTAGAGCAAAGAAAAAGAAGGTTCTGGCAATTTCGGGTTATAAACTACAGTCTTTATACTGTAAATACGCTTTTTTGTTTTGTCTTTCTAAAATAGAACTTTGATATTTTAGAGCAGTTTTACATTCACAGCAAAACTGAAAGGCAAAGACAGTTCCCACAGGACCCCTGGCCCACACACGCATAGCGTCCCCCAGCATCAATGCCCCTCACCAGAGAGGTGGGTTTGTTACAATGGATGTGCCTACAGTGACACATCATCATCAGCCCCAAGGCCATAGTTCATATCAGGGCTCACTCTTGGTGGGGTACATTCTGTGGGTTTGGACAAATGTATAATGTCATATGTCTATTATTATGGTAGGATAAGTATGTTTTCAATTTTCCTAATAAGCAGAATAAAAGTATGTCTGTGAAACAAAACACACACGCACACACGCGAGGGCTGTCTGGAAACAATCCAGCTATAAATGCCTCTATTTTTCTTATTACATGGCTGGATACTTTCTGGACACACACACACACGACAGCATATATAATATATACACCTGCTCCCAGTTCCTAGCACAGGACTCTAAAGCTCTTGTAATTGTATAGGTGATAAGAACACTGGGAGCATCTCTTTTTCTAATATTAGATGTTTTTATCCTAGTTTTGACACACAGCTCCTAAATCTCCTGGACTTTCCTAGATGATAGCAATATCTTTTGATGTAATGAGATGATTTTTGGTAGAATCTTAAATACGCTCCTAGATGAGGCTGGTCTCCAAAAGACCAAGCCATGATGAGAAGCATGGGGCTTTCAGCCTATTCTCCAT
The DNA here is from genome assembly GCA_004026885.1 of Lyroderma lyra. Taxonomy (NCBI): domain Eukaryota; kingdom Metazoa; phylum Chordata; class Mammalia; order Chiroptera; family Megadermatidae; genus Lyroderma; species Lyroderma lyra. Next base: position 92,802 of record PVJL010001554.1, read on the forward strand.
CCCAAAGGACGGGAGAGAGGGCAGAAGCGAGTCAATGATAGACCACGCCTACATCCTGAAGCCTCCGTAACAATCCGGAAGTAACAATCCGGAAGTAACAATCCGGAAGTACGGGGTATGGTGACTTCCAAGGTGCTGAACGCGAGGAGTTGCTGGGAGAGCGACCTGCCTGAAAAGGGCATGAAGGTCGGTGACTCGTCCACGTACCCTGCCCTGTGTGTTTCTTTCATGTGCATGTTCACCTGTATGCTTTTATAATGAACTGGTAAACGTAAGTAAGTGGTTCCCTGAGTTCTAGGAGCCATTCCAGCAAATTACTGAACCTGAGGAGAGGATCACAGGAACCCAGATGTATAGTTGGTTGGTCAGAAACACAGGTGACAACCTGGAACTTGCAACTAGAAGATGAAGTTTGGGGAGCGTGGGCAGCCTTGTGACACTGAGCCCTTCATCTGCAGGACTTGCCACTATCACGTGGTAGGTAGTGCGGTGTGACAGGGAAGCCACAGGAAGATGATTTTCCTTGCTGGTGTCCTTGGGAAAGAAGTGATGTGCCAGGCTCCCTGAGGGAGTGCTAAGGGGTGGCATGACCAGGAGGACGAGACTGCCACGGCTCGTGTGGCTTTCGGAAGGCCTGGCCTGTAGCCTAACATGGGAAATGGAACTGCAGGAAGCGGAGGCAGAGGAAACCCGGTCAGGGAGGACAGATGGGGACAGGGAAGTAGTTCCGAGTCCTTTCCGCAATGCTGTGCCTGGGCACCTGGAAGATTATTTTTACTCTTTTTTTTTTTGGTTGATTCCCTGAGTGGGGATCAAACCCAGGCCGTGGCAGTGAGAGCGCGGAAGCCTAGCCACTACACCACCAGGGAGCCCCCCTGCTTTTACTCTTAAAAGCAATTTATAGGGGAGTTCCCTGGTGGTGTAGTGGCTAAGGCTTTGGCGCTGTCAACGCTGAGGCCTGGGTTCCATTCCCAGACAGGGAACTACCCACATTAAAACAAAACAAAAAAACAAAAAAAAACCACAAAAGCAATTTATTTGTCCATCCGTCTATCCATCCATCCACTGAACATTCAATGGCACCACCACCACATAGGGCTTCTCCAACATAAAAAATGAAACTCCCTTTATTTCCCTTAGCCTTTCAGTTTACTGAGTCCCTTTTACGTGCCAGAATCTATGCCAAACACTGAGCTACGAAAACAAAGACAGTGTTGACCCTGAAGAGATGAGGAAGAAGGAAATAAGCAGTGGTGAAAACAAAACTAATCCTGCTCCCGTGGCAGTGTCTATCTGTTTTCTTTCATTGCTTCCTCGCAGGACGGCCCCGCCCCAGAATTCCCATTTCTCCTAACTCTAAATAGCTTCTGGGTTCCACACATTTTAAAGATCTGGCTAGATCAACTAGCCTCGATTAGCCAACAAAAAGGTAAAAATTACAAGTTTTTCTGCTTAAAATTTTTTAAAAATCACTTTGTTTTTAGAGCTATACTCTTAAGCATTTCATTTATGCCTTTTCTTTGACCCTATTTTAAGTTGACTTAAAAAAAAAAATACTACCAAGAATTCAGTGGGAAGTGTTCTTAATACCATGAAGGAAGAGATTGCCTATGTAAAAATACCCAAATAAAAACCCCTAAATTATGTCCTGAAGAACACAGGCAAGACATTAACAGGACGGTTGTTTGAATAGAAGGGCAGGGCTGCTGTAAGGGGGAATTTCCATTCACCTCTGTATAAGGATTCCAAAAGAAACTATGCTCTCTTATCTGCCTCATCTCCGAATTTCTCAATCTTCCCCTCCCAAGAAACCAAGCAGGCACAAATCCACTAACACTGAGTCAGGCAGGAATTCTTCCCTTTCTGATGCCTGGAACTCATTAATAGATCTAAGTTGCCTCAAACAGTCTTCACTCCTCTCTGCTCCAGTATATTCTGTGCACTTGGATTTACACCAGATTCTAAAATGGAAATAGGAGTACTTACCTCACAAGTTTGTTCCAAGGATTAAATTACTGAGCTTGTTTATCCAACAATGAGAACCCAGTTAATTAACATGTTTGAATAGATGCCAACTTAAGACTTAAAACCCAATTCCTAAAATTCTAAGTTCATAGACAGGGGTAGAAATACCTTGCAAAAGTAGGGAGCAATCCGAACATCACAAAAGATGATGTACTGGAAATGAGAATTTTAAATAAAAATCATGCCAACCCTTAGGATCAACCCCTATATTTCCTTAGGATTGTATGACAATAGGTGCTTTAATTAATACTAATTGGGTTGCCTCGGGCAGGACATTTAACCTCTTGGGATGTGTCTTCCATTCAGAAGAAGAGAACATCTCTGAAATTCTCTATCTCAATGTTGTCCTTTAGATTAAAGCTATTTTAATTAAAGAGATGTTTTAAACCTAGCTTAAGAATAACAAAAATTATTTCCTGAACATTTTCCAAGGTATGCCGAACTGACCCAGATATATTGGGGTGCACTAAATTATGAGTAAAAGGCTCACTGCATGACTTAAAAAGTTTATAATCAAATCAAGAAATCAATATTGAAATTGTACAAATATTACCACATACACAGGCATCAAATAAATATTTCCTAAGTCATACTGCACTGATACAAGGGTCAAGGAGAGCTGGAGTAATCAGAGACGGCTTCAGCGGGAATGGGGACACTTCAGGGCAGGCTTGGCAGAAGAATGTGAATCAATGGAAGAAAACACAGGATGAAGAATATGCAGTCTATGTTATTTCTTTACAAAGTCTACATTCTCTCTTTAACTTTAGTCCTGACTTTTCAACCTTGAATAAGCCATTTATCACCTTTCCCCTTCAAGAAATCCGTAACTACTGAGGGTTTACTATATATAAGATACTATGCATCATTTAAATAATGAAGATTTTCTAATTTAAGAAAGAGGGAAATGGTTTTAAAATTAAACAAGAGACAGCTCAAAACTAAAAATATAACCCCCAAGCTTACATTATATTGATTATAAAACAAATAAAATCTGTTTACTTTTAAAGAGAATTTTTAAAACTTGCTTTTGCTCTATTTCACTGTTAATCAATTAAAATCAAAGTCAGCATGAAACCTAAATTCAATAAATGTGTAACTTCTTTACTTAAATGAGCCATAATGTAGGGAAAAAAATTTCACATGAAAATCTCAGAATCTTGTTCTGTCCTTGCAAAATCATAACTTTTAAAACCACAGTTTTGTTTTGCCACTAAAAACAGGACTTCGTTTGACAGCTGTAGAAATAGCCTAAGCCGTTCACTAGCGCATTTATGATAGTGTTGAATTTATCTAGCAAAAACACAATGCATGCATGGGTACTTCCTTTTGTCCTGTGTATTCTCAATCTCAGCCAAAAGCAGAGGAAAGACAGTACAGATGGGCAGGATATCCTCAAATTATGTGATGTGCCTTGTGTCACTGCATAGAGAAATCTAGTGCCTGATCTGCAGTTAGAAATTCAAAGTAAGTAGAAATACCCGGGGCAGCCAATCCTGGGCTGACAGGCAGGCCTTCTACATCAGCAGTCTGTCTTTCACTAAGGAAGCTTGAAAGGCATGAAGCCTCTGCCTAAAGGGGAATCAGGAAGTCCTAGCTTCCTAGGTAGGACTCACCTACTTCATTCAATGGAGCCCTCAGTGTAAGAGAGAGTGATGAAGTTAAAAATAAAAGCATGCAAGCCATTTCTTAAAAACTCTTATAGGAATCAAGCACCTTAAAATCTATTTACATAAAATTACAACAGGGAGTTCCCTGGTGGTGTAGTGGCTTAAGGCTTCAACGCTGGTGCTGTCAACACTGCGGTCTGGGTTCGATTCCCAGGCAGGGAACTACCCACATACAAAAAAAAAAAAAAAAAATTACAACAGATTGAATTTAGACTTGTGGTGGCATTTTGATGTTCTTGGGAACTTTGACCAAATTCTTAATACACATTATGTATGTATATTAAGTCACTGCCCATCTAATACATTTCAGCAAATACTCCAGAGGACCTAGTAGTATGTGTTGGATACTATGCTTGGTTCTGAGACTTCTAGCTTTCTTGGTGATGCCAAACCACATAATCTCTAAAAACCTGTTGTTTCATCTATGTAAATAAATTGTGATATATGCATGGCTATGGTGAAGATTTAAAGAGCCAATGAATATAATAAAGTCCTGAGCACAATGTGTGCCTTCACTCAAATCATAGCCTTTTTAACATTTATTTTCTTCTTTTTCCCCCCTTTTACAATTACAGTGGAAACTAGATGCATGCAGCCTTGTAATCTTATTTTTTTTGTTTTCTTTTTTTTGTTTTTGTTTTTTTTGGTATGTGGGTAGTTCCCTGACTGGGAATCAAATCCAGGCCATAGCGTTGACAGCGCCAGCACAGAAACCTTAAGCCACTACACCACCAGGGTACTCCCAAGCCTTGTAATCTTGAAGCACAGTCAAGTAGAAGACACAGAAAACAATGACCAGACATAGGGATGAGGATGATGATGATAAGGACACTGCTACTACTGATAGCAGCCAGTCCTTATTTAGAATACGCTATGACCAAAGCAGTATTCTAAGCACACAGCTCATTAATAAATCCTTATAGCAACCCTCTGAAGTGCCGAGGGCCACGATACTTGATATACATATTATATATGGGAGAGTGACCCCCGAAACTCATTCTTGAATGGCTGGGAAAGTACCTTCTTGGGGTTAATAATATCAGGTAAAATGATGCAGGGTTGTGGGGCTGCAATAGTACAAGAAGTTCTGAGCGAACATAATAAACATGTATAAATGCCCAGAGTAGAGGATGCGCACAGGGATGACCAAAGAGCTAAAAGACATTCAGTTCAGGCATGAATATGCAAGTTTCTAAGCAATCTACAAATCCATATATTGGGTAAAGGTGTTACTCGAATGACAGAAAAAGAGAGGTGAACTGCCAGAGATGCCCACCTGTCAGCAGCAGCCTGTATTGGGGGATCCTCTGAACCGGCTTCAGCAGGTAGTGCTTGAGGGCCAGATTAGCACAGCGTGGACTCATCTGGAAGGAAAAGGCATCTGATGATGTAAAGATGTAAACCCAAGCATTTTTTTCCCTAAGAAGCAAGGACCCAGATTCAGGTGCCCAGGAAGTCAAACTTTAAAGAGCCAGCAGCTCTGGAGGGGAACTCATGGAGAGGCTCCCTTTATTTTAAGGTGCACCTGCAATGCTGAGAGTGAAACCACAGCCGATTCTCCACGTAGCCCACCCCCTCCCATAGGTAGGTTTTTCAAATCACCGGGCTCTTTGGTAAAACTTGTGCACAGCCCTCTCACTGACAGTGGTGGCTGCGGCCTGCGTTCTAAGCCAATTAGAGCCCTTCCTACTCAGCAGCTGCCCCGAGAGGAGCATTTGCTAATCATTCATAGAAACAAACCCCTCTACCAAGAAGGAAATGCACGGTCCGCAAAATAAGGCGGTGGAAATAGAACTATTAGGAATTGGATTCAAATAGCAGTCAGGACTCATAACAACAAGTGGTAGTGGGGAAAATTGCAGAAATTAAAGACAACCCAAAAGCCGGCTTTGCTAAGCATTCCTTCTCTAATAAGACTGCGGAATGCAAAACTCTTTCTCAGATGACTGGCTATAAAAGACAGCCCCCAAAGCAGTGTATACAGGAACACTTGGTTCAGAACCATTTGACTTGATCACAAGGACATCTGATTCTGCCTTTAAAGCTCTCTTCTTTATTATGTTCAACAGACACTTCTCATTCCTGAGCTTCACCCCATTCTCTATCACAGGAATTTACTGTGCGACAGCATCGAAACAGCCAACTGAAAATGTCCCTCATGCTAAGATGTCCTGCACTTCTTATGCCAGCTCCAGGGTCTGCTACACAGAATAACTATGAAATTATAATGATAATGCATGTTAAGAAAGCATCTATCATGCAAGCATCATTAATCAAGACTGCTAACTGCCAAAGCAAGAGAACAACTCCTTGGACACTAAACATGTTACTCATTTTCTTAACTTTGACACTAAAACCGCGCTATTTATTTATCTAAAGGGAAGCAAATTATATGTCCCATCCATGATTATAGATTAGTTGTTAGAAGAATAAAAGGAAAGGTTGAGTTAAAATAAGAAATTTCCCTAGTGTAGTCAAATTCAGAGACTGAAAGGAGAAGGGTGTGTACAGGGGCTGGGGGAAGCAGAGAATGGGGAGTTAGCTGTTTAATGGCTACGGTTTCAGTTTTGCATGACACAGTTCTGTTGATGGGCTGCATAACAAAGTGAATTATTTAATACCATTGCATGTATACTTAAAAATAGTTAAGAAGGTTAAGTTTTATTTATGTGTATTTTACTACAAATTAATAAAGACAGACCCATTTCAATATCCTAATGTGCAAGAGATTTTCAAAATTAAACCTTGTAGATACTGAGTTCTCACTAATTGTTTAATTTGTTCAATCCCTTCTGATTTTGAAGGGAATATATTTTAATGTGTTTTTGTTTGTTTGCAAGATTTATTTCCAATAACTGCAAATTATTCAAGTTTTAAAAGCAAAGAAACAAAAAAAAAACCACATTCAACATTAGATGGTAACAAAAAAATACCTCAAATTCTCTAACAACAGCAGCGAAACCTGTGTTTTTCTTGCATTGCTCATCCAGTAAAGCTATATTCTTATCAAATTCTTTGATGTATGTGGAATACATTTTTAGATATGGTCCCTTCTTCACAAAGATATCAGCAATTCTTTGTTGTTCTGACCTAAGATAGAGAAGAGATACACAAAAATATAAAAAGAGAGTCATTAATGTATCCAAAACATAACCAATGAGTAGATTCCCACATCCAAACCACTTTTTTCTCTTCTTATGAGACATACCCCAAAAACGCCTATTCGTCACCATTTCCATCGCTACTACTGTCTCTTTCCTGGACTCTGTCGGCAAGATGGTCTCCCTACTTCCACCATCTCATTCGCCCGTGTAGCCAGAGTCTAAAAACGTGTATCATATCACAACTTCCAACTGCCTCCTTGGCACTTAGCAGAAAAACCAACTCCTTACCTGGGCTTACAAAGACCCACAGGTGCCACTGCCCTTACCTTCCTGACCCATCTGACCCTCTGCTCCCTCCTCCTTACTCTCTAACCGCACTGGCCTTGTTATAGTCTTTTGACATATGGAGTTCATGACCACTTTTGAAACTTTGACCAATGGTTCCACATGCCTGGAAATATAGCATCTAGGCTGGCCCCTCCTTTTTGTTCAGATATCAGTTTAAATGCTCTGCCTTCTTAGAAGGCCTTTCTTGGCCACCCAATCTTCATACACTAGTACACCATTCTATTTCAACATCTATCTAATTATCCTTTTTGTATACTTATCTAATTATTATTTGATTGTTTTGTATATTTGTCTGGTGCTTCCCCCACTAAACTGTCTGCTCCAGGAGACCAAGACCCTTATCTGTTTTGTGTGCGGTGATATCCCTAGCATGCTTAGAGTGCTGTACACAGTAGGTATTCAAAACCTCGTTGAATGCAGAAATGAAAGATTTTATCAGTCGTTAATAAAGCCAATGTAAAAATAAACGTTACTTCAGAAAGTCTACTAAATCCAAAGAATATCTTACCTCGAAGACCCCTGAGAGAAAAATATTTTGGTAAGCAGAAAATACCTTATCTAAGGATTAGGAAAGTTCTGTTAGTATATATTAATAATAAGCACAGCGTTTTTCCGTAATTGTTGTTTTCGTTGTCCCTTAAGTTAGCGTGTCTCTTGGGAATGCTTACTATTTTAACACAGAATATCTATAGATCTAAACTTGAGGAGACTTCTAGCACAAGCAAAAAATGTATTTTCACCTCCACTTGCTTGTATAAATATGCAAATATTTTTAAGTCAATTCAAATTAATTTTTAAGATAATTTTTATAAGAATGATGAAGTATATACAGGAATTCACTGTAAATACATTTTATTTCTACCCTGAGTTTAAAAACTACCTTTCAGCCATTCTTCAGGCCTTAACTCTGTACTGTTTATACTTAAACTACAGCTAAGTATTAACTGCTTATCTAGCACATTTTCCCCAACAAGCAAGGGCATGATTACTCCAAAACAGGCAGTGATATTTTTCTGGATTACATATAAAGAGAGCTTTAGAGGGCAATTGTGATTATGCAACTATGTGATACTGTTTTGTCATTCAAATCTTTTTGGGTTCCCCCTGGACTTCAATAATAAATTCAATCCCCTAGACCAAACTTTCTACATATTCCCAAAGTTGTCACCAGTTTCTACTTACTTTCCACAACCCAATGGAAGCTGTTAACCTATAGCATCTACAATAATGTCTGACACGTGTACATTTTCCAAACCAGCCAAACAAATCATCAAATTATCTCAATGAATGGCCTCTTTTCCAAAAATGCAAAGGGAGTTTCATGACTTGAAGCTCCAGAAAAGACAGCTAAAACATTAAAAAATGTTGTCAAACTATATCAACTAAACTCCCTCAGTCTCAAACATCTTGATTATCAAGTCACCTATAAAAAGTTAAACTGGATTTTAAAAAAGGTTAAATTGGCTACTTGTGGGCCCTTCTTGCTTGGGGGCAGCATTACCAAAGAATTTTAAAATTTATAGTACTGAACAGAGTACATCAAGGTTGTGGGTTTGGGCCATCTAAAATGACCAATCCACAGGTAAATGCAAGAAAATTCAATATACTGAAACAAGTCCATGTTAGGACAACGTTGTCCGTCACAGGCGGAGCCTTCGTGACTACAACCAAGGCTGCATCCAAACGAAGAGCGCAGGGAAGGCCGGCCAGCCCATTGTTACCAGTTCACCATTCTCTCCTCCAGCTCCTTCAGGAGGTCCCGGTTGAGCTCGTACAGCTGAGGCAAGTAGTACAGGATCTGATTTAGGACCCGGTCCTCAATCACTGGTTTCCCAAGTTGCCTGGAAGCCTGGGCTACGGCATCGCGGAAATCCTGCCACCGCCCAGAGGAGGGAAAACAACACACACAGGCGTTTAACCTCACACAAAGCTTTTGCCCTAGTCACCTTCTATCCTAAAACGACACCAACTGCAAAACTGTATTTCTCTTGTAGAAGTACAAACTGAAAAATACTCACTTGGTCCTATCCCACTTACCTACACAGAAAATTTTAAAATAAATAAATAAATACAAAGTGGCTGGGGTAGAAATTTGGTTTTAAAAGGTTGTTTAATATTTCTCTAAACTTAGCATTTATACCAAGGAGGGGTCTGGAAATTGGATTGCGACTCTAAATAGTCCTTAAAATTATTCTACTGCTGTATAAAGATAATTCATTTAATTTAAAAGTCCCTGGGAGATCTTAGCTACTCATTTTATTCTGGAAGAGTCCTTTGCACACTTCCAGTAATCATTTCCCAACACATGGAGCATTCTAGGAGAGGAATGTGGAGGGTGGCACATACTTGATAATCAGAGAAGACTGGATCCCAGCTCCCTTAATTTACTGTTTCCCTGAGCTAGCCTCATTGCCCTTGTCTTTTTTTTAAACATTAAAAATAAAGCCAAATAACAATGCATTTTGTTTGTACCAAAGTCATTTGAACAAAATAATTTTCCTGCAGAAAGGTTTCATTTTATTGGACATTATTTATTCATTCATTGGTTAAAAGTAAACTGTCCAGAAAAGTATGTAAGAGGGAAATCTAAGTATGGTTGAGGGAGAAAAATACAGTTTCTGAAGAAAACCAGGGACAGTCTCTTAGCAGTGAGTGTAATGTTATGTGATTTCTAGGTATTTTTTTTCTTCAGGGAGGGAAGTGCAGTACGCTTAACTAAAAAATGCTTTCTTTTCAGATTCCTTTTCAGCTAGGGATGGCCATCTGACCCATCTAATTCTAGCTATTGAGACAGAAATGAATTTTCTGCATGGGGCCTCAGGAATATCTTTTTAATTGGAATTGATTTTTTTTTTTTTTACCTTCTAAACTCTTTGTCATAGTTAGGATTATAGATAATTTGTTGAATTGTGGAGTGCTTCGTCCAGGTATGAAGTACATATTAACCTTTAAAATCTGAAGTCTGGCTTTGTTGCCACTGCCACTGTTTAGTTTTAGTATATTAATGCTCTATACACAACATCCAAATTAAGATGATTTTTCTTATTTGAAAGAGGTTCTGTGTGTGTGTATGTATGTATGTATGTATGTATGTATATATTGGCCACAAATTACTGGACAAAAAGCCATTTATATGGTGTTCAATAATGCACTATATTTTTTCCTTTGACTCCCTTCACAACTTTCTTTCTCTCATCTAATAAATGGGTTATAAGACTTTAATTAGATATTGTACCTAAAGCCTTTTACGATGTATCTGGCATACAGAATCAACTCTGGACCTAAACTTTCCCCTTCTTCTATCCAACCTTTCCATTAATTTACCAGGATTTATCTTTTTTACAAATGAAACATTTTCTCTTCACATACTCTTTTTTTCATCCACTTTTCCCTAGAAGACTATTTATAACATGTTTCAAGACAGATCCATACCACCCCACCCTACCATTCCCAGGACTTGGAAAGGGTGGGGTAGGAGACTGGTATTCGTCTAGATTGCACTATCCCCTAAGGGTAGGCCTCAAGATATAAGTGAAACAATAGTGGGATTTATTCCACAATCCTGAGGACTCAAAAACAAAGAAGGTTCCTTCTTAGAAACTTAAGTTTAATTAAAAGCTTAGAGCAATGGTTTCCTAAAACAGACTTTATCTTCCCGAATTCTGATTTCCAGCTACTTTCCCTTCAGGGATTCACTGGGCAAATCAAATAAATGACAAAAAAATAAAGACACTGATTTCTCCCCTGAGCCCTTCAGCACCTGCCTCTAACATACATACATTAACCATAAGTATTTCTTATGCTTCTTGTGAAGGACTAAAAACTCCTACTTCATTTAAAAGTACATGAAAGGATTCCTCTTCTAAGATTCCTTTTCTATTTTAGACAAGTCAAATCCTTTTATACTCAACAAATGCAAAACAAAAACAAAAACAAAACAAAAACAAAAACAAAAAATCCTTCATTCCCTCACTTAGGCCTCAGTACCTGGGACTAACTTTATCTGCCTAATAATCACATTAGCCCAAAGGAGCCATCTACTTACAGTAACTAAAGAACTACTTTTACAACCAATTACTGTAATATAAAATAAGAATTCATAACTTGTATAAACCCTAATCCAGAAAACCACACAAAGTATCTCCAGAAACCAAATGGATAACAGCCAAATTCCACATCCCAACAGCTTGTTTCTATCAACACTCACATTTACTAAGAGAAAATAGGGCTACTTAACACTCTGAAAGTCATCAGGTTTTTCATCATGCAGAACTGTAGAATATACTTATGGATCAGGAATAACTTACTCAACTGGAAACGTTTTCAAAACAGAACAGTTAAGCATCTTCTATAGAATTTGTTCTTTTTACCAGTTAAATGAATGATATAATTTAGACACAAGAGTTCCTTGTTCAACAAAGCGATAAGTACTGGCCTTTCTTTTGGGAGAATAAATGATGAATCTGTTTGTCCCTTGGCAGCAGGTTGACTTTTTTTTCCAGTTGGAAGGTATTTCCTCAGTCGCAACAGTGACAGTAGACATTAGCTGCTAAGTAGCTTAAGGACCCAGTTTGACACAGCTTTTGCCAGACTCTGCATTCCATATGTCTGTCACCATCGCCAAAAAGGAAACTTGTTTATTTAAGACACATTCAACAGAGACCAGCCAAATCCACACTGAGCTGACCAGTGGGGTGGCTGCCTCAAACTGGAGGCCCCTGTCCTATACCAGGCAAAATTTGACCTTTCCAGGACTACTGGATGGTGTAGGCAACTCTGGTGAACCAATGGCCCACAGTGTTTGCTTAAAAATTATGAGTAGCATGTCAGAATAAAATAGAAATTTAACAATTAAATAAACAAAGAATATTTAAATAAGGACTATGGGGATTAAGAGAATTTACATCCAGCTAGTATTAAAAATTATTCCTAAGGCTCGGAAAGTTCCACATTCTAAGCAAGCACTTCTAGGGCAATCACTAGTCCTCATGGTGCCTTTTGAAAACAGAAAAGGGCACGGCACACCCTGCTCTGGGCCAATCCAACTCACATCAACATAACTCGGGGTCTTCATAACCACACAGGGCAGCCAGGCCCTAGTCTCAGTCCCTCACCTCTTGGGCCACCCTCCCTTGAAAGCATGTATAATGGTCCCAGTGCCAGGTGTTCACACAGGAATGACACACAGGATTTTTTACTTCTCAGCTCTTCATGAACTTCAACCATTATTAGAACTGGTGCCACTGAAATGAGGAAACTTCTTTTTACATAAAAAGGATGATTACAACACACGTCTGTTTATATTTCTAAATGCTAACATCCAGGATAATTTGGGAAAGTGTGATGACACGTAAGAGCCAGCAGTAAAGCTAGTTTGGGGGCAGAAGAATCTTAAGTTCACCAATACCTCCTTGGCTAAATCAATGAGGACACAAGACCACGGGACTGGCACTTCAAAAATTAGATCCAGAATATACTTCTTCACACTGGGAAAGGTGGGTAATTAAAAGGGGTGAGGGGAGTTAGAGTGTGAAACTGTTAGGTGGCAAAGAGCTTACTGATGTCAACTACATACACTTCAGTCTATTCTTCTAACTTAAAACCCACCAAAGATTCTGTACACAAAATGAACTGCCTACACTCCAGTTTCTGGTCACAATAACCAAATGCTTGCTCAACATGGCAGTTTTAGAAACAGAAATGGGCTTCTGAATTATAAAGCGTATTATAATATTTTTTAAACTAATTCCCAGAAAACCTACAAATAAGAACCAGATCAACTTTTAAAGACTCAGTTCCTTTGAAGTATGAACACACTAGCTTTACCAGCTCTGATCACTTGGGTAAGACCTAAAGCAAAAATCAATGCAAATAAAGTCAAGGATGGACATCTATGGCAACGAAGCACAAAACAGATGGCCTTGTTCCTCTCAGGTCAGGCTTTATATCTCCAGCGCCAAAGAGAAGTAAGTGACTTAATTACCAGCTGTCCTGACTGGGCTTCCTGACCTCGGGCCATTACTTAACCACTGCTCTGACACAGTGAATTATAAAGACCAAATGGACATATGGAGAGACAGGGAGCTTTGCAGGGCTCCCTGCCTTCAATGAAGGGCATTAAAAATCCCTTCATATTAAGCAAAAGCAAAGCAGCTGCTAAGGTCAAAGAGCTTTGATAAATATGCAGAAATGAGTGTGAAACTATGAAGTAAAAGCAGAGGGGAAAGTCCCCGTATCAACAATCTGACTTTGTTTTAAAATGAAAATATTTGCCCAATGCAAGTATTTCTGCCTCTATATGTTCAGGCCTAGTGATATTGTGCATAATCATCAATGCAAAACTGTATAAAACAGGACTGAAACCAATCCTTTATCTCAAGTTTCCAACCCCCTTAATAACAAGTAATCATCATAATATATCCTAAGTGACCGATAACTACCTTTATTCTCAGCTTTAGAAGATGATAAACTAGAATTTCTCTGGTTTCCTGGGCCAACTGAAAGAATTGTGAAAACAAACTAATATACTGAAAGGTATACTATAGCCTATCCACCACGGTAGAGATTTCAAGAAACAAATTTTTTTTTTTTTAATTTTTAAAGTTTTTTTGTTTGTTTGTTTTTGGTGTTTTTTTTTTTAACCTTGTTCCCCTTCATTCCTTAAATTTCTTTTTTTCTTTTTTGCTTTTTGGTATGTGGGTAGCTCCCTGGCTGGGAATCAAACCCAGGCCGCAGCACTGACAGCGCCAATGCTGAAGCCTTAAGTTACTACACCATCAGGGAAGTCCCAAGAAACAAATTTTAATAAATTCTGAACAATACACTAGGTACAAGGGCTCAGACAGAACAGAGTCGAAGTCTGGCTTTGCCATTTAGTAGTGGGTTACTTGTGGCAGCTTACTTTCTTCATTCAAATAATAGAAATAATGTCTATTTAATAGGATTGTTATGAGAATTAAAATAGATAATTTATATAACATAGTTAACATGTTGAAAAGCACATAAAGAGTGCTCAATAAAAAGCCATTTATTTAATGAAAGGAGATTTGGTTAATTTTAAATGATCACATAAACATCTTTAAAATCCAGAAGTCCCTGGAAGCTTAGAAAGAGAGCTCTGAAACAGAGGCCTATAAAGGAAAGGAAATACCAAACTGAAGTGGGGAAAACAAACAGCAGAAAGACAAAGGTGCTGTTAACAATGAACTTCATTCAGTCAGGGCCAGTCCTCACATGAAGAAAGTTGCTCAAAAGTGAAGGACTGGTGGCCATGTCAATAGATGCTTAAGGAGGATTCTTTACAATTAAAGAATAAATGATAACTAAATAGTTCACAAGACTCAAAAGACAGAGTGTACTCAGTAGAACAGGGCGAAGTGACTCTAAGATGGGAAAAACCAGAGGCTCCCATGAGGACATCTTCTATTTTTTTATAATGCATTTTTTAAAAATATTACAAAAGATATATTTTATTTACTAATACACATCTGGATGTAAAAGAAGTTTTGCCTCTAACTCTATGGATTTTATTGATAGTCTCTCAAATTTTTAAGGTAATGCATATCCCAACCTAAAGAAATTAGGAGGAGAAAGATAGCTTCATTCGTAGTACCATTTAACTACTAATTATCCAGTCCATCTTTGTCCACAAGACCTCAAAGTCTCTGATCAATCCCCTTCCAAATATTTTTTAATCATGCTATTTAGACATTTATGAAATAAATTCATAAAGATGTTTATTAAACCAATCTCCCATCAAAGAGCAAAGTAGATGACAAAAACAAAAACCCCCCACAAAACTACCATTTGTACTTAGTTATATTAGATGTTTAAGGTATTTTATCCTTAAAATGTGCATTTACATACAATAAAACAGCAATCTGTGTGTGTGTGGGGGGGGTTCCCTGGTGGAGTAGTGGCTAGGCTTCAGGGCTCACTCCGCCACGGCCTGGGTTCGATTTCCAGCCAGGGAACCACCTCCGCTCAAAAATAAATAAATAAATAAATAAAATAATAAATAAAACAGCAATCTCTAGATGAATCAGCTTCTGCCACACAACAGGAAAACAAATATAAATAACTAGAGTTTTATCAAAGTATTACTCATCAGTTTTCTATCATTCTTTCAACAGATATTTACTGTGATAACAGGAAACAAAACAGATAAAAATCCTTGCCTTCATGGAGTTTCCTTTCTAGTGAAGAAAGAAACCTAGTAAAGTATATTTCATGAACAAAGACTACTTTGATTGATTTGATTGAAGGCTTACTTAAAAACTTCAAAAGTAAATTGTATTGATTTATATATACATAAATGCGTCCTGAATAACAGAGTACTTTATATTGAGGGCCCTCTACTTAGCCTAAAACTAATTAAACTTACCATATCTTTTGCAGGATCTCATTTAATCATCACACCAACCTCTTTTAATTATTATTGTTCTTCCTATTTTCCAGAAGAAAAAACCAAGGCTTGACTAATTTGTCTAAGACCACATAGTGACAGAGGCAGAATTCTTAACCACTCACCAGTAAGTCACATTCATTCATTCATTCAACAAACATTTACTGAAGGCCTTCCAGTGAACAAGAGCAATGGTAGGTGCTGAGAAGATAGAGGGGCTGTCCAGAAAGTATCCAGCCATGTAATATGAAAAATAGAGGCATTTATGACTAGATTTTTACGGTCAGCTTATATTTTTACTCAGCTTATATTTTAGGAAAGGAGACCAAAAATAAACAAATAAAAGTACAAATACACAATTTACATGAAATGCCAAGAAGAAAACAAACAAGGGGAGTTAAAGAGAAAAGGATGGTCAAGAAGAGCTCTCTGAGGATGTCACATTAAACCCCAACTGGAAGGATAAAGAAAGAACCAGCTAGTTTTGACCAAAATGAAAGAAAAACCAACATTCCAGGCAACGGTGGTAGCAAAAGCTCTGAGCAGGGATAACCTTAGCACTAAACCGAGAACTGAAAGGAGGCCCGTGTGGCCAGAACATGGGCAAGGAGTGAGACATGCCAACCTCCTTCAGTGTCTCATCTCGTTGCCAAAGGCCAAATCACAGAGCACCTACAGGCTGGGATCATAATTTACTGTCCTAACTGGATCATTTCGACCATGAGAAGGAGCTCTATTAATAACATTATACCAAGACAATAACCAGGGCTGTCAAAAGCAGACAAGGACACGTGGTCATCCTGCTTACAGGCCTTGGTAAGTAGCCTGGACTTTATTCTTAATGGAATGAGAAGCATCTAAAGGATTTTAAGCAGGAGAGTGAAATGCTCTACTAAATATTTTAAGAAAATCACTCTCAAACGTTTATAAGGAAAAATAAATCGTATAAAGAATGAATTGGAAGTGGGTCAAGAACGGAAATAGGAAGCCCAGCTAGGAGGCTGGTGTGGCTGTCTGAGTAAGAGATGACAGGCTGGGAGCAGGAACGAGGCAATAGAATGAGCAGGTTTGTTGATGGGTTGGCTGGAGAAATGAGTAAGAAGGAGAAGCGAACAAATTCTACTTTTCTGGCACTAACATTCTGAGAAGGGAAAGACTGACTTTTAAGAATCTCTTTCCTCTTTGGACGTATCAGGGCAGTGACTTAGAGACAATGTGCATACCGGACATTTTTTAAAAGTCCAGTGTCTATCCCGGGAGCTCATGGTGGATACCGGCGAGTACCTGCCACTTAAGACATTAATTGTAAAGTCTTGCCACTGCAGGACCAGTTTTTTCTCACAAACATCAGGTAAATGAATCCAAGCCCTCAACCAAGTACACTGGCTCTTAAACTGGGTGCCCTCCACGCAAGCCTACATCCTCCCAATGTGGTAACTTAAATGATGAAATTCATTAGTTTAGGTTTAAATTTTTTTGTATGAGCTATTTCACCTAGTTATTTACCAAATTCTAAGCAAAGAAGTGTTGGTAAGCTACAGTGATATATTAACATTTTCAAAATATGACTACCACATTGGACAGTGCAAATATTGAACCTTTCTGTTACTACAGAAAGATCTATTAATGCTATTTTAGAGTCTCTAATATGGACAACTATTCATCAGAAATTATGTGCTACTGAAACCATAGCTTCTCCCAAGTCGTCGGACAGCTGACTGACCTCCAAAATATACCCCAACAGAAGTTAATTTATTTAGATGAAATCAGATAGCAGTAGTACTCGGAATTAAAATGACCCATGTGCTACCTTTGTGGGGTACTTTTGGTAGAGGAGTAAATATGCTTGGTAGGGGAGTTAACAGCATGGTGGGGTGCTGGAGTGACACAAGAGACTGACTTCACCCACATCATCCTGGTATCAAGCCTCTCCTAGAGATGGCTCATACCTGGTTAATGTCCTGTTGTTAAGACACCTCTTAGAGTTGGGCTCTGCTGAGTTAACATTTGCACATACCAGACAGGATGTTACTATGAGGTTGGCAGATGATCTACTCTTACTTCTATTTTAAAAAGGCTTAGGAGTTTTTAAGAATGTACAAGTCAAGGTGGGTTATAAAGATGATTCACTGCATTCAACAGCAGCTAGAAAGAGCCCAAGGCCCTCCAACAGATCAGATCTGAGGTGATATGAGAAATATTTTGATCTGATTATCCATTCTTACAGTGCTTATGATATGTTCCAAAAATAAAAAGGTAAGACTAGAACATCTATTTTTAAATAATCAAAATAAAGAAAATGGTAAAGATTTTAATTGTTTCCCTACCTATTAGAATCAGAATTTTCTTCATTAAAATAAAATCTTAGTATAGAAGAAAAAAAAAAGGCATTAGAAAAAGTGAAACGTCAACAGCCTGGTAATACTACCAATAGAATGAAGGCTTCCCATTCATTGCTGATCTAAAAGATGGAGAAGAGGGTAATGAAAGGGCAATCTGAGAATCTATTGCTCATTACATGCAATACTAGGCTCCTTCACAGGCATACTTTATCCCATTGATTCCTCACAACCTGAGAGATGGGGAAAGCTAGTTTCAAAGGTTAAACTACCCCTTAAAATTAACATAGCTGGTAAGAAACAGAATATAACTAAGCCAAAACCTCTCAAAGTCTAGTCCACAAATTATTATTGGTCTGCAAAGATATTAGTCAGAAAGTGAAAATAAAAGATCAAAAACTTCCTATCAATTTGACCTGACCATGACATTTCTATTGTATTTTATGTAAGTTCTGGTCCTCCAGTCCCTCACTACAACGGTGTGAGAAGTACTACACTAGACTCTAAGCATTATGAGGGCAGGGACTCTTGTTCACAGCGGAACCCTCAACACTGTTTCATGCAAGACTTGCTGAAATCGTGCACTAAATAAATGTCTTTCTGACTCGACAGCACTTTTTGCCTCTATCAACCACAGAGTTTACCAATTAATTTGTAGATGCTTAAAATTTCCTTCGAGAGGTCCTATTTTTTTAAACACGTCTATCAGAAAACATGCCAAATACATACAGTTTGCTCATCCTAGAGACAATGTTCTAAGTTTTCCAGAAAACAGCCATTTAGCTTTTTCTTTTCCTCCTACAACTGCCTATAGAATAGAGAGGTTCAGGGCATAGCAGCAAATGTACATGATTTACTTTGAAAAGTCATTTATTGAACTTATTATACAACAAGTTGACGATGCACTCTAGAATTGTATGCCTGAAACCTATGTAATCCTTGCTAACAGATGTCACCCCAATAAGTCTAACAATAAAAATGAATTAAAAAAAGAAAAAAAAAAAGAGAAAAGTCATTTATTTATTAGGTTTATTGTTATCTATTTGAAATGACAATATGGTTGAAACTACAAATTTGGATGACTAAATACTGTGTTATAATTTTTCAAAGTGAATTACAAAAGAGAACTTACCAATATAGTCAAGAGTTATATGAGAAACAATTCACAGGGAAATAATTTTGCAAAACCAATTAGTATTGCTAAGGATTATTTTAGGAAATGCTTCCATTGAGACTGTTCACACAAGAATTAGGACTCCATGTTTCTGTTGTACCAAGTAGAGAGCACAAGGGAACCATTTGGTGAATGTGAATCTCACTTAAGTGAAACAGTTTTAATGTTCCTACATATCTATTACAAAGAAAACTGAAAATAATGATACCCTTTGCAGAGACACAAATGGGTGTATATTTTGTGAACCTTCCATTTCGCAGCAATTAAGTTTAAGATAATGTTAATAATTACACCATCTACGTAAATTTTCGTTTCAATTTCTTTTTTCATTTGTTTTCTCTACCTTACCCCTTTCTTTTGTTGTCTTAATACCTTGCGTCAAAATACAACTGGAAGAGTAATACTCAAAGCACTTGAACCACCAGTACATAATGAAACTTGTAAAAACTTGCAGGTACAAAGAGTTCATGAGACAAATGAATATGAATATGCAGCCAGACACATACCATAATTGTTTCCCAACAGGTTTGTTCTAGTTGAAAATTACAAAAATGGAAACTAGAACTGTGAAAAGTTACTTGTAAAAATGTCAACTTTTAAGTGTCTTTCTGGGAGCTTATTCAGAGAGAAAAGCAGAATTTAGCACTGATCATGACATTTTTTTGTACACTGCTAGTGCAAAATTCTAAAGATGGCAGGTTGCTTCTGCAAATTCCCAGGAAGAAATATTATCACTTTAAAAAGTCTTTATTATGAAGTTAGAAAGTATGAAGACTTTGGAGATACAGACATAAAAGCTCTCTATTTTTCAGAAATCATCTGTGTATACTACAAATATTGAGATACATATATTTTAGAAAAGTTCTATATTCACACATTTGTATGAATTTAAAAATATAACCATGTATTAGAAAGCACATACATGTATGTACATGTTAATTTAAGTATTATGCTGAAATATTGAGGGATAGGGAAAGATGTAAAAAGGACAGTCTTAAACTTCAATAAAATATTAGCAGATACTTACAATATGCAAAAGTTTTAACACATCCACAAACCTGTAAAAAAACAGCAATGGAAGAAATGTTTTAAATGAGCCAACGAGGAAACAAATAGTCTTCTGAATTGCACAATAGATACCTACACTTTCTCTGAGCTCATGATCTCCTTGGCAATATAATGGACTTTACTTTTTGTTCCGGTATCTTCATCCTGTGGATTAGAGTACATCAAGAAAGTATGAACTCATAAAAAGATAATGAAGAGCAGCTTTGAGTTAGTCGGATGTAAATTCAAGCTCTGATACTTACAAGTTTCGGATTAGAACACATTTCATACTATATAACATCTCAAATGACAAACGTGGAGAATTAGACGCGGTCATTAAACCATGATACAGAGATGCTGAGAGTAATCAGTAATCCTCTACCGTCATGGGCACTGAACTGATGGACTTCCCTGAGGAGCCCCAGAGCCTTGGTGGAGCACAGCTGTCAGTAGTTCAAAACTGAAAAGTCACATTCTGCAAGGGAAATAACCCCTACAGAGGTCACCTGAACATGAGTTCTTGGGGTGCACACAAGTAATGTGAGATTAGTGAATATCCAACAGAAACGTATGAGAGAGAACTTCACCCTAAGTACAGCCACTCCAAGTCAGACAACTTAAGTGCAGTCTAAAAAGGGCTCTTTTTCACCATCTCTACCAAATACATTGCCAACATTTCAGTCAGGCTCTCTTCAGTTTTCTTAAAATTCCTTTTTAGAAATATGCTCTCATAGTGAAGGCAGTTTTATTCTAAAGAGTTGGAATGAAATTCTTTAAATACATTCTGCTTTGTGTGTAAATACTCTAGCAGGGAGAAAAAATGTACACTTCTGAGGCAAATGGTAGAGTAGGAATGAAGTCTCAATATTGAATGACTCAGATATTGTTGAAGCTGTCTCCATTTACAAAGTGATAGAGCTGGCTTTGAGTCTAGGCCCTACACTCGAGGGCATTAGAAAAAAGGGAGACGTTTCTCTCCATTTCTCTTCTGGTGAGAGACCTGCACACTATATAGTTCCACAGTGAAGGGCAAGAGAGTAAACAAGGAACAAGCACTTACAACACTGTAGATATTACACCTAAGTGGAAATTATGACTCTTGCCATTAAGAGAAAAATGTGCTGAAGCTTCTGTTAAAGAGGCATCAGATCTTATTTTTAGAAGGAAAGGCCTTTTTGCATTCCTGCTGGGACTGGCAATACCAGGACCCAATTATTTTGAGCTGCCCAGAGTGTACCAGAACAAGGCACTGGGACAACAGGGATAAAAAGTGACCATGATAGTCCAGCAGTCAGTCGCTAATGAAATGACAGGAAAAAAATAATGGTAGTGACTTCTCATTATTTAAAAAAATATATGGTAGTAAAGTCGTCTTCTTTTCTAAATTGAAATCATGGATCACCCTAGCGTGTCTGTTTACTTGGGCAGCACTGTGATGGGTCAAAGGACTATCTTACTTCCTTATCTGGAAAAAAATTGTTTGTACCTGCTTCCAGAATGTCATGGTTAGAATTAAGGTATAAAAATGGATGCAGTTTAATGATGCATAAAGATTCCAAACATTACACTGTAATGATTTGTTAAAGTACGTCTTGATATTTTGTACACGCATGAAAACCCTTTGACTTAAAGCATGGGTGACGCTCAAATTGAATAAATGGGAAGGATTCCTCAAGGTTTTATCACATGTTAAAATTTAGATTTTTTTATTACCATCATTTATATTCTCCTAAGAATTCAGCCAGTTAGAGTAAATAGAAGAGAGACCTTTATTTTTAAATTCATTTTTTTACTATATTGAAAACCACTGGTTCATTAATGGTAGCTGATGTCACAGAAGCAAATGAGATCAAATGCGAGGAATACAGAAAGTGAGAAATGGACCAAGAGCAGAATCCCAAAGAAAACTCACTTAAGACAGGGATTTGCCAAGATTCAAAGTTGATTATTAGCAGAATTGGAAAGAAAACCCATATTTCCCAATATTTAACCCAGAAATTCTTCTATTACACCATGAATCTTTCTTCAGTATTTGCTGGTAATCAATACCCTCACAAACATTCACTGCTAAACATAGCAGAGCTGTCCAGAAAATATCCAGCCATGTAATATGAAAAATAGAGAGATTTAGGGCTGGATTTTTTCCAGACAGCCCTCATAAAGCCACTCATATATCTCCCCTTCCCTTCCCTTTCCTCAAGACCGAACAAATCCAGTCTGCAATATTTAGTTTAAATGTTTTTTGTGAAACACTGTTCCTTACAACATTTAAGTTCCCTTCCTCCCGCCGGGAGTAAACACTAATCTTGCAATTTGTATCTGTCCCCTTCCCTGTTTTCCTTTTTTACTACAGAATAATTTACATACAATAGCAAGAAATTCTAAGACTTTCATCGAAAATATTGTTATGCAAAAAAATATTCCAAGTAGACTAGAAAACCAACTACTTATGAAAACAATCTTTGAAGGGCAATTGATTATCAATTCACAGTCCACTCCAGTCCACTCTAATGAACCTAGAATACTTTGCTTTGTTACTAACCTTAGTTCCCAAATTCTACCTTTAAAAGGATAATTGGATGACTTCGACATCTATCTTATTTCTCTTTTCTAAGACAGGTTGCTGAAAATTGTGACTAACAGGTTGGGTAAGTGTTGCTCAACTGAGCAAGATGAGGCAGAAGATACCCAGCTCCATTTGCTCACCTTTTAAACTACACATAGCTAACATTCCTCTGGAAGCAGTCTTAACACAGCCTGATCTTGGAGACCAGGTGTCAGACATACACAACTATGACTGTACACACACACACACACACACACACAGAGAGAGAGAGAGAGAGAGACAGAGAGAGAGAGAGAGAGAGAACTGTTTTTGAAAAGTATTTTAATTAGGTGGTGAACTTATTATGCATCAAGTTGACAATGCACTGTGGAATTGTATGCCTGAAACCTATGTAATCCTTGCTAACAGATGTCACCCCAATAAGTCTAACAATAAAAATGAATTAAAAAAAAAAAAAAAAAAAAAGAAAAGTATTTTAGCAAATCAGTATTTTTCTAAATATTATAATGGATTTCTCTACAGTATCTGTAGCTACAAAGTTTAAGATTTGTCAACTATAGTACCTTTTCAAAATTTGAAAGTCAAAAAATGCATTAAAAATGAAAAGAAACCCTAGACTACTGAAATAACTGAACCCTTGACTCTCTATGCTCCATTTTCAAACCTAGGCACACCATAGGTGCGGAAGCATTTGCTTAGTAGAGTCACCTGAAATCTGTACCAGCTCTACACAAAAATTTCAAGTAGGTATCATTTCCTTTGGGCATCTATTGTTTATTTCCTTTCTTCTTTTTATCCCTCTCCCTTTGTTCCATCTCTACTCTGAACCTTTTTTTTTCGCTGCTCAGGACCTTGCTCTGCCAGAGCCTGGGTTAGAGAAAACTGTGCAGTGACTCCACAGTAATAAATATGTTACCCCAGGCAAATATCATGCTTCTTTACAGCAGGGGACAAAAATACTTTAACTCAGAACAACTACTATAATGGGTCTGACATTCCTTATCTGTAAAATGAGAGTTGAACTTGCAACTTTATATCCTAAGATTTTAACATTAAGTATCTCAGATCTCAGGTATGGCAAGTCAGTAAGACAGACAGTGGCAGAGATTCAGGGGCAGCATTAGGGCTGGTAACTATGAAATATGTGTTTCTTTTCTAACTGAGATGATAAATTTGGGGGGAAGGGGGAATGGATACTGGCATGAAGACAGACATGCAGATCGATGGGAAGAAATTGCGACAAGTACACCTTTAAATTTATAATCAATTTTTGACAAAGTTGTGAAAGCAATTCAATGGGAGAAAGGATAGTTTTTTTTTCAACAAATGGTTGAAAATTGCTGGATCAATTGGATATCCACAAGCAAAAAGATAAAGTAATACTCTACCTGACACCATTTACAAAAATTAACTAGAAACCTATCACAGACTTAAACATAAGTGCTAAAAGGATAAAGTTTCCAGGAAAAATACATAGAAGAAAAACTTTGTTTTCTTAAACAAAGGCCCTTGCTTTATGCTCATAGTTCTTGGATATAACACCAAAAGCATGATCCATAAAAAAACATACTGATAAACTGAACTTCATAAATTTAAACTCATTATGCTTCAGAAGATACCATAAAGAAAATAAAAAGAGAAACCACAGGTGAGGAGGAAATATTTGCAAATCATGATTCTGTATTTAAAATACATAAATAATTCTTGTGACACAATTCCATGGGTAAAAGATATGAATATGAATAGACATTTCACTAAAAAAAAGCACAACAGCAGCCAGTAAATTTATGAAAAGATGCTCAATATAATTAGTCATCAGGGAAATGCAAATTAAAATCACAATGATAGCACTCCACACCCACACAATGGCTATAATCAAAAATCTGAAATTAACCCTATAGGGGTTATCCAGAAAAAAAAGTCCAGCCATAAATATTCTAACAATAAAAAAGAAAAAAAAGAAAAAAGCCAGTGTTGATAAAGATGTGGAGAAACTGGAACATTTTATACATTGCTGGTGGGAATGGTAGCTCTTGCTCATATATTGTGATTTGGGGTTGTAACTCTCTCCTAATTCCACTAAAGGCAGAATTTGTATTTCTAATCCTCCTTGTTATTCTGAGATCATTTCCAAGAGGAAGGAGTCAGGACCATTTTACGCCACCATTTATGTGATAGCAGGTTAACAGGAAACACTCCACTGTCAGCTGACTCATTGCTCTACAAGTCTGAAAACATACTGACCATTAGAACCACCAGGCAGCTCTTAAACTCCAGATTCTCAAGTACGTTGAACATTTGGGTTCTGTAGATCTGAGACAGGGCATGAAAGTGGGGAACTTACCTTTAATTCCATCTCAGAAGAGGGAATAAAAGGTAAGTAAGACATAGCCCTAGCCTTCTAGAAGTGAATAATGAGCAAACCACATACATGAGTAACTATTTATAAGGAAAACTATGAAGCATGCAGACATCTTGAAGGAGAGAAAGAGTATAATCAGGCAGCGGTGTGTGATTCAGGAAGATTCACAAAGAATAAAGCATTCGATGACCTTTACTCTTCAAACAAGCCAGCAAGTACCTGCATGCTAGATACTGTAGCGACCCACTCATCAAAGGCAGAAACCTGGACTCCTCCACCTTCTATCATCACAGCCCAGCCATCAAGTCCTGTCAGTTCGTCCTTCTTAATATTTCTTTTAAAGCTTTATTGATTGTTTCCTCTCCTTCAATATTGCCTCCTTATTTGTTGTCTACACTATTACAGTAACCTCTGTGGTTTCCTTGGCTCTGGATTTACCCCACTACATCCATTCTCCACACTGCCACCAGTATAATAGTTCTAAAATGCAAAGTACATGCACTAAATTAGTTCTCAGGTAGAACCACATTAGCAGCACCCTATGACCTATGGGCAAAAGACGAAACTTTCCTTTGCCATGTGTAAGACACTCCACAATATATCCAGTTATATCCACTAGTCTCATTCCTACTCCTCCACACTGTTCTCTCAGCTCCAGCCAGACTGGCACTACCTTGCAACTCCAAGTGTGCTCTAGCCTTACATGTCCATCCCATTATACCTTTCCTTCCCTCTTCATCACCTCCCCGTCTCCCCAGAGATTTCTGCCTGTCATATTTCTACTCATTCTTTACAACAGCACTCAAAAGATGTCACCTTTATGAAGGCTGCCTTGATAATCTCTCCCCACCATTCCCAAAAGACAAGGGCAGCCTCTTATTGGTATAGTATTCATAGAAGTTAACCCAGAGGATGTTTATTGGCTGACATGTCTGAATTCCCTCTAGTCTTTGACATTATTCATTCTTGCATCCTTCTGCACATAGCACTGTGTATGCATGAATAAGCAAATGTGTACCAGGCTGGCTACCACGTTCTCAGAATCTAAGAGCAGAGCATACTGCTTTTAAGTATGTGGTTGAGTAATGAAAATGTAAACAGATATTTCATCATGGAATATGAAATTACTACATGACTAAGGTCTTCTGTAATTCTAACATTCTAGAAGTCTATGTATTCTGTTATCTATTTTACCTTTTAAACTAGGAAAACTACAGCATTTAAAAAAAAAGTAATTATTACAAAATGATTCAATGGATTACAATGATTTTCAAAGTAAACAAAGTCAAGGATAGCTAAAAAACAAAACAAAATAAAAAGCTCTATATTATTTCCACCTTGTAAAGACAATGGTGATTCTGACCTAAGTCAAACAATGACGGAGAAATACGCCTGTCACTGCATAACCTCAAGAGAGGCCTTATCTGGCCCCTCAACTTCGCTGTTAATGAAAGCCCTCACTTAAATTACATTTCAAAGCCCACTCCTGGGAAATAACTGCATCTCCCAAAAGTACACCACTGTGGAAATTGAAACATGAGCTACAGGGAGTTCCCTGGTGGTGTAGTGGCTTAAGGCTTTGGCGCTGGCGCTGTCAGCGCTGCGGCCTGGGTTCGATTCCCAGTCAGGGAGCTACCCACATACCAAAAAGCAAAAAAAAAAAAAAAAAAAAAAAAAAAAAAAAAAAAAAAAAAAAAAAAAAAAAAAAAAAAAAAAAAAAAAAAAAAAAAGTAAATTAATAAAGAAAGAAAAAAAAGAAACATGAGCTACAAATGACATTACTTTGTCATTGTCATAAAATAAGTCAAATTCCAAAACAGATTCCTTTATCTGAAACC
Source organism: Lyroderma lyra (assembly GCA_004026885.1). Taxonomy (NCBI): domain Eukaryota; kingdom Metazoa; phylum Chordata; class Mammalia; order Chiroptera; family Megadermatidae; genus Lyroderma; species Lyroderma lyra. The sequence continues at coordinate 119,679 of PVJL010001554.1, forward strand.
AGTTTTAAGTTCCAATCTCCTGATAATACCCCAGCTTTGTAAGTTCTGAACTGTGTTCTTTTCATATTGGTTCACTGTAAATAAAGTTCAGTGACATTTATCTGTTACTTTTTAACAGAATTATTAAAAGGCCTCTGCTAAAATATTTAAAAGTTCTACTTAAAAGCAAAAATCTGAATGACCAGAGCTGCCTGAGAAACATCTCTTCATTATTGTTATGCCAAAAATGAGGTGACACCAAGACTAACCTCTAAAGGACACAGTTCTCTTAGGTTTTCACCCTTCTTTTCACAAGAGTATATACCGGGGTGCCAAAAATATGTACACATATTTTAAGGGATGTTATCTATGTATTACTTATCGAAGATAAATAGAATTACGGTAGTAATATATAGTATGACATTCACTCAAAAGACGGTATTGATCCAATGAGTGCTAGCGTCACCATGCAACAGGCAGGACAGTCAAAGCAAATGTTAGAAGCACGGTTGTCATTAAGGAGCACAAGACCATTTTGGACTGGTATTTGAAATTCTAGAACATTGTTTGAGATTCTCCCAAGTCCTCCTGACTTAACATCCCTTGACTTCTATCTACCTAGGCGGGACCTTAAAGAATGTGGTGTGCTGCAGTAAACCAGCTACACCGGCGGCACTTCCGGGAAGAAACTGCAACGGCATATGCAGCGATACAAGGGGACACTTCGCTCAACGTTGCTCAAGCAGTGCTCTGCCATAATCAGAAGTGTCTGGACGCTGATGGTAACCATTTTGAGCACCTTCTGTAATTGCAGAAGTCAGACGTGACTTGTATTCATCTTCTGTTATCAGTATATATTGAGTATTACAATTTTAATACAGGTTTCTCCTTTATCAAAATGTGTATAAAAGTTTTTGGAATCCTCTGTATTATATAAGCTATTTTTTTTTTTTTTATTTGAAAAGAAAAGAGGCAGGGAAGTCAATATACAGGAAAGGAGAACAGCAGTGAGTAGTCCAACCATAATGACATAGAATGAATTGATCTTACTTTCAAACAGCTCTTGGCAACCACTCATCTACTTTCTGTCCCTGTGCATAAGCCTATTCTGGACATTTCATATAAATGGAATCATATAACATGTAATCTTTTGTGACTGATTTCCTTCACTTAGCTTGTTTTCAAGGTTCATCTATGTTGTAGCTGTATCAGCACATTTTTTATTACTGAGTAATATTCCATTCATTGGTTGATGGATCCATTTATCAGTTTACAGGCATTTGAGTTCTTTCCACTTTGGGACTATCATGAATAATGCTGCTACAAACATTCCTGTAGAAGTTTTTGTATGTGCATATGTTTTCATTTCTCATGGGTATGTAACCAGGCGTAGAAATGCTGGGTTACATGGTTACTGTATTAGTATTCCTTTTAAGGAACTGCAAGATTCCCAAAGTGGTTGGTTGTACCATGTTACATTCTTACCGGCAATGTATAAGAGTGCCAAATCCTCCACATCCTCATCATCATTTGTTATTGTCTGTCTTTTTTTAATTTATAATCACCCTAGTAGGAGTGAAGGGGTAACTCACTAAAGTTTTGCTTTGCATTTCCCTGATAGCTAAGTATCTTATTACGGCCATTTGAATGAGAAATGTCTATTCAGATCCTTTGCCCATTTTAAAATTGGGTCATTCATATTTTTTTATTGTTGAGTTGTAAGAGTTCTTTATATATTCTGTATACAAGTCCTTTACCAGAGATATTTGTCAATATTTTCTCCTATTCTGTAAGTTGTCTTTCCATTTTCTTGATGGTACTTGTGTGTAACACCAAAGTCTTTAACTTCGATGAAGTCCAATTTATCTATTTTTCTTCTCATCACTTACACTTTCATTGTTGTAGCTAAGAAGCCTTTGCCTATCCTAAGGTCATAAAGACTTATTATTATATTTTCATCTAAGGGTTTTATAGTTTTCGCTCTTACATTTAGGTCTATGATCCATTTGAAATTAGTTTTCGTGTATGGTAAAAGAATGGGGTCTAACTTCATTCTCTCATATGTGGATAGCCAATAACTCCAGTACTATTTATTAACACCTTGATTTCTTTAACTATATATTTTGACTTTTGTATTACATAATATTTTGTTGTCACCTGAAATCCATTGTAAAATAAGATTGGTGTAAATAAAATAACTGACTTTTAAAAATAATTTACCCAAGGTCATATAGCTGGTGAGCAGTATAGCTGAAGGATTGAACCATGTGTCTTAGGATACCAAATTTCATGTTTTTCTATTAGAACACAATACTGCCTTTCATGTAAACATGATGCAGATTTATTCATCAAAGATAAGAAAAGGCAAACCTGAAACAATATATATTTATTTGGTATATATATACTAAATCAATATATAAAGCTTGATTTCAGATACGTTTTTGCTTGCTTTTCATAAAAGTCAATAATAATAGCTAAAATCTACTGAGCATTCACTTTGTGTCAAATAGTGCTTTAAACAGTGTTTAATCATTTAATCATCACAACACTCTCATAAATATAAGGATCAGTGTCACCCTACCCCTCCCCTTTTTACAGATGGGAAAACTAAGGCACAGAGAAGTTAATTGCTCAAGATCACAGAGCTGGTAAATGGTGTGAACCAGGCACCCTGGCTCCAAAGACTGTGATCTTAACCACTATGAAAGCAAATCACTTGAAAGCGCTCACCAGTCTATGCTTAGATGGATCCGTAACTGTCTAAGAAAGCGGGAGAGAGCGAGTCTAGTTCATTACCGCCACTGCTGTCTCAGATACAGACAGCGAGTGAGCTTGTCAGAGTGGCTGACGATCCTACAGAAGGGGAAGTATTAACATACTGGATTCAGGTGCAAAAATATGAAATGTCTATGATTAACTGAAGAAATAATGTCATTTTAAAAACAGATTTAACAGAGATATTGCAACATGGCAAAAATAAAGACAAAAACCCAATAATATTATATAAACACTGGAAGGGAAGAGATAGGCAGGCACGGACACAGAGGAAGGAACCCTGGAAGTCTCCAACGAGCACATGACAAATGAGTCAACTCGGCAGTGAGTGTTGTGACAGGATGCATAACACAAAAAGGTTAGAGATTAATCCTTCCTTTATACCATGTGTTAGTGAGATCCTTGGTAGCATATGGAAACCTATTTTGGTCACCATACTTTAAGAAGTATGGGGAGAAATTGGAAGGGGTTTGAGTGAGAGACACAAACAAACAAAAAATGATAGAAAACATTTGGTACGAAAAGAACGAACTTGCAATTTATTAGCATAAAGGCCTTAGAGAGGAAGACTACTGAAGGCTGTTCCCCAAACTGCAGGCTTTGGCTCCTGCCGGCATTTAGGTCTCAGTTAAATATCACTTTTTTTAAAGACTTTTATCCTAAGTAGCCTCCTCAGGTTTTAGCACATTGCTCTGCTCTACACACTTCATAGCACGAAATACTCTTAAGTTCTTACCGTTTATGCATTTATGGCCCCTTCTGCCCCATGAGTATGTAAGCTCTTCAAGAGCAAGGACCATGAGCTCTGCTTTATGTCCAGTACATTCTGACAGTACCTGGGACTTATTGGGTATTCTAAAAATATCTGTAAAATCTACATCTGTGAAGAAGCCACAAGGAAAGTGAGCTTTTAAATTAGAACAAGACAGATACCAACAAAACACAGGAGGAATTACTTGACAGTGTAAGCAAATCCCACACTGCTGTGGGGTGCGGTTGGGTTTAGGCATAGTCACTCATCTGTCTTAGGTGTCTTACAAACTCACCTGCCCTAAGGCTAAGTTGGGGTACTCCCAACTCCATGATTTAATACCTTACAGCACAGAAATGAAGTCTTACAAGACATAAACAAACAATTACTGAATTCTTACCATATATTGGACAATGTTCTAAGTCTTTACACATATTAGATAATTTAGTCCTCACAAGTGTATGCTATAGTATTTGTCTCTTCTTCATAAAATGGGACTCTTCAGCCTAAAGAGGTTAAGTAATTTGCTCAAGAATACCCCATCATCGGTGGTAGAGCTGAGATTTAAATTCAGATAATTACACAACATGTTCCATTCATTTAAGGCTAAGAATAAATTTAGACAAAGTAAAAAATATATTAAACAGAAAGCATAATAGGTAAGTTAGGGCACAGGAATTAGGTGAGAAAGATTTTTCTCTGTGAATTGATATGCTTGTGGACAGGTGGGTCCTTTCAAATTCCATCTTTCTGTAACATTCCAACACGTTCTAGGGATTCTGCTGATATACTACTTTTTCATTGTAATTATGTCTTTATTCACACAAATATGATTTAAAATGAAATAGATATTCATGTTAATCTAGAGAAACAATATAATGACCACACCCCTACCTATGTACCTGTGATACATCTTAAATAACTATCAACACATGGGCAATCGTGATTCAGGAGTACTGAAAATACACACATACTGGATTATTTCAAAGGAAATCCTGATGTGCCATTGACAGCAATCTTTATTCAATCTCTAAAAAGATTTGACTGAGTCAAAAATACATCTAATTCTTTTCTTTCAAGTAGAATCACTAGCAAGTACCAAAACAATTCCTTCTTAGGACAGTTCCTTATACTGCTAGGGATTCTACTTAAAAGAAATAATTCTTCAAAAATTACTAAATAATTTCTCAGTGAAATTTGCTTGGAAATACAACATCTTAGGTGCTAATTACAACAGACATTACATTTAAATTAGAAAAATGTTTTATAAGTTTTAAGAAAACTGATTTTGTGACTATCACGCTGATATATATTATTTCTGAGTGTTGTGAGAGGCCAACCATCACAAAAGTAGAGACAATTAAATACCAACATGTACCTGTTTATCTCCCAGCAGGTCAAGCTCGCCTTTACTAGAACCAGAACTGACATCGTCTTCGTCAGAACTGTTGAGGACTTCCTCCTCATCTGAAGGAAGGTCACCAAGCCCGAGATCCAGGTCATTGTGTCCTTCCTGGGATGCTCCAGAACCGCTTCAACAGAAAGAGTAGTATTAGTCACCTTTAAGGACAAGGAATCCTACCAAAAGCAAACAAAATCAACCATGTTATTCATGTGATGTGAGCAAGGCACAAGTAAGGCATTTAGAGGGATGAAATAGCCAAATCAATCAAACTTCCTTTTCCCCATATGAGCTATCAAAAACCCAAATTCGTTTTGGGTTTAAACAATGATCTTGAAAAACATGTATTTTTCTGACAAGAAGGTGAGTGAGAAGCAAGTTTGCCTGCTGTCCCCATCCTATGCTTCGATATATTCTTACTCTAGGACAAGCTTGTCCAATCTGTGGCCCAGGACGGCTTTGAATGGGTCCCAACACAAATTCGTAAACTTTCTTAAAACATTATGAAAATTATGCACGGACCTTTATTTTCAGTTCATCAGCTACCATTAGTGTTAGTGTACTTCATGTGGGGCCCAAGACAATAGTTCTTCCAATGTGGCCGAGGGAAGCCAACAGATTAAACACCCCTGCTCTAGGAGATTACGTGTCTACTCCTAGAAACCAAGAAGCCTCAGAGGACCTAGGCTGCATTATCACAAAAGGGCACTGGCTGCACAGGAACCTTAGAAGGGGTGCTGCTTCCTGGGGTCTCCGTGTTTTGTTTTATTATTACTGTTATTATTATTTGTTAGCTAACAGATCTACAAGGATTGGGAGGTAATGATGGCCATCACAACGAACAATGCGTGTGCTCCTGGGAATGTGTGCCTGCCTCCCTGGTTACAACCAATTGCCTTTTATGTAACCACATCATAAGACATAGGAAGGAAAGAGGATGTTACACATTCTCAGGCTCTGCTCCAGAGCTGCTGAATCAGAAACTCTAGGGGTACAGGGCCCCTAGGGGATATATGTTAAAATTTGAAAATCACTGTACCAGGCCATTTTCCAACTCCTCCTCACCAGCCTGACATCATCAACATTTCCCACTTTGGATTGAGACAGATCTCTTGAATCTGCCATTGTTGCAATCCAATCTGTGGGGGGAATTCCATCACAAAGTTCCCCGGGAAGATGACAGAAATAACACTTTCTAGCTTTGGTTGTAAAGACGTAGGAACAAACTGCCTGCAGCAACTGCCTTCCTGTCTGCAGTCTACAAGAATATCGCAGAACAGAAGTCAGTAAAAACTCCGCAGCCAATCATCAGGGGAAGCACTCAGGCAGAAGAAAGAGTCAGCTGAATTTCACTCTGGCAGGTCCCTCTTGCAGGTCATGGACAGGTCACTCAGTGGCCAGGGCTCCTACATGTCATGAGAATTTCTAACGGGAATCTTAAAAGCTAAAGATGAATTTTCTGCCAGTTCCTGTAGGATACAGACCTGCCTCAGATGCCATTCTTGGAGCCCAACTATTAAACAAACCAGTTGCATGGAGGCAGAATGCCAAAAGGAACTGTTCCCTCTGCCAAAGATGGGGTTTCCTATTACTCAGTGGCTGGAGGGCCTCAGGGAGTCGTATCACAGCCTCACTGAGGTGGGTGTACACCTTATCATAGCTCCTCATGACACGGAGGAGACTCACTCCTCAGGGAGGGGTCGGGGTATGAGCTGAAACTTTCTAGTCACATTACTGAGTCACTGTCTCTGCAGGCAGGTAAATGAGCCCACCCCAGGTGGGTAGTTAGTTGATTTAGATGAGCCAGAGTACATGACAGTTAACAGGATGTACAGACTGTAGGATTCATCCAAATAAATAAAAGAAACACATTACCTTCACATGTTTTTGTCTTAAGTCTCTGTCTCTTTAACATCCTATAAACACCTTGTTACTCACAACACATTCAATCTACGAGCATGAGTGGTGCCTGCATCACCAGGGAGCTTCTCAAAGCACCGAAACCGGAGGTCCCACTGAGTCCGAATCTGGTTGTAACAAAATCATAGTAATTTTGGTTTTGGGGGATCCACCTATCTGAGTGCTCTTTTGGACTCAAAAGTATAAACATTCTGAATAATCAGTAATGGTGGCTGTGGCACCTATGAGAAAATAAGGTTTATTTTGTCTAAAAGAAAAGCAGAGAGGTGTTTCTTAATCCAACATTTAGAAAACTATAAAAAGGATAGCAACCAGTTGGTCACCACATCCATTAGAGATAGAAATGTTTACAAAAAGTTAACATTTAAAAACAAGGAAGAAAAAAGAGTTTTAAAATATGAAAATGACATGGCTCAAAACATACTGCCAAAAAGTGCTGGAAGATTTTAGTTCTGAAAATACCTTCCCTGACCACCCTCCCTAATCCAAACGTTTCCTCATCTCCTCCGAATCCTATTTGATCTCACTCGACTGCACTTGGGGCAAATGTGTTTCTCTCATTAAAATGTAAACTCCCAAGGAGGAGAAAAGTGTTGTCACTTGAATCCTCAGCATACTGCTTGACACATAATTGGCCCTCGGTAACTTTTTACTGAATAAACGAAAATGATATTAGAAAGCGATGGGTGTTAAATCGCAGGAGACGTTCAGGTGGCTGGTATTTATGGCAGTGGTGATCACAAAGAAGTGTTTGGGGGGAGTACTGGAAAGAGTATATGGTTTAACACAGAACGGATGACCTGGGCCTCACAATCAATGGGGTGAAAGTGGGGATGCCTATGTTAAGAAAACAAAAACAGGAGGCTCCCATGAATAATTAATAGAAAACAAGCTTGTGAAAAGACAACAGGTGCCAGCAGTCAAGGGGCGCGAAACACAGCTACAGAGTTTATACTCAATTTGTAGGCCTTCAGCAAGGAGACTCGAATCTTCCAGGAGACCTCTGAGATTTCCTTCATAGACCTCCAAGCTGGATGTCACCACCATACGTCTTTCTTGTTAGTGCCAATAGGGAAGAGAACGGATGGCACTCCTTCAGTCCCCACTCCCTGCACCTAACCAAGGACAACGACATCCCTCAAAGTTTAAATGGAAGTGAAAGGAGTTTCCTACACACCTGGATGGTAAACAGTAGAGACCACTTATGATTTCCGGCGCTTAAGAGAAAAGAGAGCAAAGTGGGGCGTTAGGAAGATTAATCTTGTAACTCAATGCCGATGAGCTAACTGGGGGTGGACTGGGGTGCGGGCACAGGGGCAAAAGTAGAAGACGACACAGAAGGTCATTTCAATAGTGCAAGCAGCCTGAGCCAGGGTGGCTACATCAGGATTTGAGAGGAAGGGTAAGAGGTAAGAGCAAGAAAATTCATCAAGGCTAGGGGGTAAAAAGAAGGTAAAAACCTCAAGTCTTCTTTCAAGGTTTCATGAACAGTCCCCAGCAAAATGAGGGTGACATCAATTCATACAGGAGTGTTAGTTAACAAGATGAATGATTTTAAAGGAAAGATAATGGGTTTAGCAGCAAAATCAGGAAAGAGGGCCTCTTGTATCCACAGTTACAAGTTCATCTCTACATGATTAAATAGAGAAAACTGTTGATTAATCTCCTTTCCCATATACTGTTAACAGCTTTCAAATCCTTGTATGTAATATTAGATTTCTACCGAAATATGGAGTTTTTATTGGCCAGTCATTGAGTTGGGAGCTCTCCCATTCTCTACATTTCCTTCCACTGTCAGGAAGGTAACACTGCTCACACTGTCTGTGTGGGGTTAAAGGAATAGGACAGAGTGTTTCCTCTACACTTTCCTGCCTAATTATATCGAAAAGGAACATATGTAACAGCAACCAGAACAGAGTCAAGACTACCTCCCCAGGCCGTCCTTTCCAAGTCAGATTTGCTTCTAGAATGAGTCTTGTTTCTAGAAAATACTTTTTTTCAAATACACTGGAATAAAGACAGAGAAAAGTAAAGCCAGAATTAACTCCCCCACCCATGAGGCAACTGTTCTTTCAACTCCACACGCCCAGGATCTCATACATTTGCAGTGATGATTATTTAATGCTACAGCTTTTAAAAAAATGACTTATTTTTTATGTTCTTTTCTATATATGGACAGTACACCCTGCAGCCAGGAGTACATAAAATTTCTTTTTCAAGTTAAGATGGCATATTAAGGATGATCTCTCTTTTAGAAGGAACTATCTTTGAAAAAATACTTATTCAAGAACTGTCAGGAACATAAAACCTGCACGATGCTGAACCAGGCATCACCACCAAAACATCCTTGTGAACCTCCATTTTAAATTAACAATTCCAGCCAGGGGAGGGGAGAAGGACAAGGGTGGCAGAGAAAGGAAAAGAAGTGTTAACTGCAGAAATGCTTTCAATAGGGTTCCCTGGTGGTGTGGTGGCTAAGGCTTCGCAGCTCTCAACACTGCACCCTGGGTTCGATTTCCAGACAGGGAACTACCCCCCGCCCCGCCCCCCAAAAAACGCTTTCAAAGCACTGGATCCCATCCTCTGTTGTTATAAAAACCCAGTTTCTATTTCCTCTCTTGCCTGTGATTTTACTCTGAGCCTCTTCAATAAAGAATGTAGTATGTAATTACTCCCAAAAGAAGTTCAATCCAATACCCTCACCTTCAGAAATTTTTCACATTTCAAAGTTCCAACATGTAAATATGAACTTCAGTGATCTTTCTCTTCCTCTTCTTTCTACTCCTGGCCCAAAGTGAACAGAACCTGCTCGTCCTCAGGATGTTGTTATAATTCTTTTTCAAATGCTCTCATTATGAATTGGTGATTATGTGTTTCCCTTGGCTGCTTTCATATTTATCACAGATTGGAAAAAACTACTATTAAGAATTTCAGAGATGAACAGTACACGGAAAAATTAGCAAAAAAATTTTAATGTTATATATTTTGCCAACTATGTAAAATTGTTTCACAACTTTCACCAGAAAACTGTTTCTATTTAGTTTCATCAGAAAATGTTTTACTCTGTTCTTTTTGTTCCCTTACAGGATTGCAGATTCCAGGGTCAAGTTGTAAACTATGAATCAAATCAACAAAAAGCAATTTTAAAATCATTCTTATTCTCATTTCCAGGTCCCCTTCTCAATTACAGAGTACTTGTAGAATTTTCTCCATCCCCAACTCAGATGATTTTCCTGGGAACTACGCCTAATACAAACAAGTTCTCTCTCTACTTCTTTAGGAAACAGGACACAGTTGTGAAGTAGTCCTATGTGGCCATTTTCATTCTCTACTAAGCAAGATTCATATATTTATGTCATGTTTTTAGGTTTCTCAAACATGGAATCTTGCATAATTATTTTAAGTATATGCAGAGCCAGGGTGACAAAACGTAAAAGGCAAGAAATAGAATTTGTAGCACACTTATCTGACCTGAACAAATATCAGGTTCAACAAACGTGACCCCTCTGTGCTGAGAAGTAAACCAGACCATGATAGATCTTCTCCATTACGAACTGCTCTGACTGAACAGAAACACTGAAGCTTCAGTAATACATAAGGCGGTAGATGGCTGATACTCTTATACAGCATAACAGCAAAAATCCTTCCCCCCAAAGAAAGGTGTGTATGTATCCGTTTAATATACATTAATGTTTAATCTTCTTTTGAGACTGCCTAAAGCTCAGGAAAAGCTTTATGTTATGTTTAAAATTAATGATTTTATTATCTTGATTTCAGTTTTAACAAATCTTTAACATACATATGATGAGTGTATTAACTATTTTTGAGTTAAACACTTGGATTAATAACTACAGAATATGAATAAATAAAATCACTAAAATAAGGGATACCACAGCAGGAGTCTGTTTCTCGAAAAGAAAAAAGAAGGAAGGAAGGAAAAGGAAAAAAAGAAAGAAAGAAAAGAAAAAGAAAGAAGCTTGCAGTATAAGACACACACAATTAGTGTTTTATTCTTTGGTTCATGAATGTTAGAGGTGTTTACAATCAGGCCTTGAGAACGAGCAAGCCGGGGTTCCCTGCTTCAGAAACAGAAACCGCAGAAAAACACCCAGCTTCCCTGAAACGGAAACTGGGGAACGGTCTGAGAACTGGCTCTGGGCGACTGCTAGGAAGGGACGACGGGCTTTGAAAAGCAGGCGTGTTTCCTCGTCCAGCGGCAGCCTCTACTCTTACAGATGCCATTGCCAGTCCCCGCCTCGGAAATGCACTTACACCAAGACTCTTAACACCGTCCCTACCCACCACAACAAAGGCAGGATCAGTAGTACCTGAGGCGGCTATTTAAAATACTCATCCTAGGACATCTGAAAATGTGTTACAAAACAAATGAAATTCAAAATTTTTTAAAGTAGAAGAGATATCTGCACCCCTTTTATGTAAGTAGTTTTAGAATTATTAAGGTTTAACTGCAAAAAAAAAAAAAAAAAAAAAAAAAAAAAAAAAAAAACCAAAAAAAAAAAAAAAAAAAAAAAAAAAAAAAAAAAAAAAAAAGGCAGGGGGCTCCCTGGTGGTGTAGTGGCTAGGCTTCTGCACTCTCACTGCCCCAGCCTGGGTTCAAAGATTACACATGCATACATGCCCACAAAACCAGAAAATTCAAAAAGTTTTATAAAAGATGGTTCAGAGCACCAACTCTTTAGGATAGCTTATTCCTTCCTAGCATGATGAGAATTTAAAAAAGGGGGGGTTCCCTGGTGGTGTAGTGGCTAGGCTTCAGCACTGTCAACGTGGCAGCCTGGGTTCGATTCCCAGCCAGGGAGCTACCCACATAAAAAAATTTTTTTTTAATTAAAAAAAAATAAAAGAATTTAAAAAAGAAAGGAAAGGGGGTAGGAGAGAGAGGGGGTTGGGAGAGAGACTGCCGGACTCGGGTCCCTCCTCCTCCCCCACCCACTCCTGGTTTGGAGCTCCGCCCATTTTGCAGACTGTTTCTATTCTATTCCTTTACTACTTAGGTGGGAAAGCCACATAGACCCTTACAGTCCCCGGGGCTGTATTTGGGGAAACCTTTAAGGTGAGTCTCAAAATAATCAATAGGTGGAGAGACCTTCTGGCCAGCCAGTTGATGGCTTGAAAAAAGAGAAAAAGAGGTTGTAGAGACATTGTTCAACAGCCTGCAGAGTAACCACACAACCTGCTGACTGTGCCACACTATCAGGCATCTCCCACCCTGCCCCTTCCGGGTGCTGCGAGAACTCCTGGCCCTCCAGGTTTCCCGCTCCAATCGTAGGCACCCCGGAGCGCAAGGCTGAGCTCTGCCAGCAGGAGCGCCTGCGCACTAGCTTAGCTGAGAGGCATCTGATTCAAGCCTAAGCTGCTCCCACCCAGAGGAATAAATGGTTATAAAAATGTGTCCTGACACAAGCACCAGCTAAAACAAATAGCGAACATTTAATTACCAGAAATCTTGCTTTCTTAGAATCTGAAGGGGTTTGAGGAATAATTCCTTAAAATGCTCTTCAAGAAATGTAGACCAAAAAAAAAAGAAATGTAGCAAATCTTTTTGTTGAGACAAATAGAAAAGCATTCTCCTGAGCTTAGAAATGGCTCTAAATAAAATGTACCAGGTTCCTAATCCAGTTTTATCATTGTAGCAAAGATGGTATTTATTTTGTTGAAAAATTTTAAAAACTTCAATAAAGTTAGGGTTGACCCAACATTTCTTCCCTTTACCTTCTCCTTATGTAACGCTCCCCACCCAGGTCACCCTCCACATCACTTCCAAGCCTTTGCATACACCATTCCCTCTCCCAGTCAGGATGCCTTTGTTCTCTCCAGTGCCCGAGCACCCCAGATGGCTCTGACAGCGCCAGCCTGCATGGCACTTACTTTTCTAGATCTGTGGCCCTTAGACTGTGCACTGCCTTTAAACATTTAGCATGCACTAACTTTTAGTTGTTCTCTTTTTCTGGAATGGCCACCGGAGCTGTTGTGCCCATTAACCTTGCCAAAGTTATGAACCTGACTGAGTTGTTTGTACAGTGCTGCCAATGCAAGTGCATGGTGGCAAGTTCACAAACTTAATTGTCAGATTTTGGAGACAACAGCTCTGATGGCCCATCCAGAAAGAGTTCTAAAATTGCTCTGAAGGGTGGACTAGGCACTGGCGTTGGTGTGTAGTTTTCTAAGGGGAGGACTTCAAAGGTGACCTTAGTGATATTTAACAATAAGGTATGTAGCACTCTTCCTAGGATGAGTTCATGAAATTAATTGTCCGATCACATATGACATATTCCTAGTTGTGGAATATTAAATACAGACCCCACTATAATAAAATAATGGGGAATTACAAGGAAACCAGTAGTTAAACCTAAAGGACATCTTCTTTTCAGTCACAGATCCAAGTTTACTTGCATGTTCCCATTTTCTAACAGGAACCACAGTCTGTAACTGGAATTTCCCACTACCATAAGGAGAGTAGGCTTCTTGGGAGCCTGTAAGGAGCCAGAGAGGAAGAGGTTAAATGGCCATTCATAAATAAATCAGTCCACTTCCTTATTTAAAACCATACATGAACAATTCTACTTACCACGCCTCTTCCTTGGGTACTATCCACAAAACAACTGTCTTAAAGGTCTACTCTAGACCAACTATGCATCATGTATAACCCCCAAGACCCATATGGCACCTGTTTCTTTCTCAGAGTACCCGGGGGGGTACAGGTCCCTTTTTGCAAGACTGAGAGGCTGCAGAAGGCATCAAGAAAGGTATCAGTTCCTTTCTCCACTTCTTTGTTTGTTTTTTGTGTCATATTTTACTTTTTTTTCTTCCTCCATGCTTAATCTCATGCATCAGAGGATCTTTCCATGAGTTACACTGCTGACTAGCTCCATGTTTATTTTTAGCTTCCTTGATTGGGAAACCAAGAAAAATCATAACATTTCTATCGAACTTGATTAACAGCTTTGAAAGCTAGAATCAAGGAAAATGGAAGGGAAGTGAAAATAAACATGCATTCAAAAAGTGAGATAAACAGATTCACTGTGGACAGGGTCAAGGATGTTTCATACATTTCTAGGAGCAGAGAAACGGCAGCAGAGGAGAGAAGAAAAAACACTGGTTTCAGCCTAAGACAAACCTGCATTTAATTCCGGGCTCTACCACTTACCTGGCTGTGTGTAATTAGCTAGCTATTTAGGTTCTTTACTTTTACACTTCCATAAATTATAAAATTGAGATAATACCACAGGCTGTGAAGTTAAATGAGATTTTGTAAACATTCCTGGTACACACAATAGACAGGAAACAAAGACAAATGTTTTAAAAGCAGGCATGAGACGAGAGCGAACACCACTGTCCATTAAGTAAACACAATGGCAAGAGGAACTGAAAGGTTTTGTTCTTGTTCACCCCCGGTAACCCCAAAATTTAGTATGATGCCTGATTTCTCTATTTCTTCCATGAATGAATTAATAAATGAATGGACTTTATCTTAATACCTCACAAAAAATTAGGATAGCATGAGGAGGCAAAGGCAGCCTAGCCTGATGCCTCTCTGCAAGGCCTGTGAGCTAAAAATGGTTTTTGCATATTTAAATGGTAGGGGGTGGGGGGGCAGAAATCAACAATAATATTTTGTGACATGTGAGAATTACATAAAGTTCAACTTTCGGTGTCCACAAAAAAGGTTTTCGTGTGCTCAGCCGCGCACATTTATTTTTGTACCGTTTGTGGCTGCTTTTGCACGACCGTATTTTGCCAGATATAAGGCGCACTTTCTGGGCCCAAATTTGTGAGGGGAAAATAAGAACGCGCATTATACATTGGTATTAATTCTGTATCTATATAAATGTTTTTAACTTTTTAATTTATGCTCATGAGTTAAAAGTGTTACTTACATAAAATTTCCTGTACAATGTTAAAAAATAAATGCTAAAATTTTTTTATCATACATAAAACAAGTACCTAAACAAATAAAAATTTGAATTAAAAAATTAAAATGCAAGACTTTTTCCCTGCAAGTCTGGGCCAAAAACATGGGTGTGCATTATACACGGGAGCACAATACAACCAGGCAAAATATGGTTTATCTGCAGAGTTGAAAGGAGACTGTATGGCCTGTAAAGTCTAAAGTATTCACCATGTGATCCTTTATGGGAAAAGTTTGCTGACCCTTGGTATAGCAGATTACCCAGAAGAAGCAGTACCTACATCTATCTACTTTGGAGCTAAAGTGCCTATGTTTGAGTCTTAGCTCTCCCACTTAACTAAGTGGAATTGAGTAAGCTCTTAACCTCACTGTGCCTCAGTTTCCTCTCCAATAAAATGCAGACAATAATAGTGTCTACCTGACACGGCTTTATGGGGATTAAATGAATTAATACAAATATCTCACAACAGTGGCTGGTACATAGGAAGCTCACTTGCTTTTGTACACTCTCTTTCTCCTCACATATATACGTATTCCGTGTCATCTTTAGTATTAAAAAAAATTATTACTCTAGATATTTAAGAGTCTAGACGTGTATAAGCAATGACTTCAGAGAGAAGCTTCTGCATTACCAGTCATGTGAAACAGCTCATCACCAGCACACAAGTGTGAGTAAAGAACTCCTGCAATGAGGTCATGTGAGCCATGGTTCTGCAGGTCACCCTCTCTTTTAGGTAGCTTACTACTTGTACAAGAACATCCTGAAGCTCAGAATAATCAGTTTCACACACATCACGATACTGTCTCTTATTTCTAAATGAATTTCATTAACCAATGTAAATGACTAACTCAGAAGTATCCCACCAGATCACAAAGTATTCTTTAAAGCAACTGCCTAAAAGCTAACTTTGTCCCTCTTTGGTAAATGATCACAATGATGACAACCTCCATGAGCAACACAGGCTGAAAAGGACTATGACAATAGAAGCGTGTGTCACTTACACAATGAAGTTGCTAATTCCTCTGGTACCGAGAACTTTGCAATGTTATAAAGCAAAGTTCCTCCATTTCTTGTCTAAATACAAGTTTTCTTTCTGGACTAACGTGGACAGAGTCCAGTAGACAATACTTCAAAACAGTGATCTCTTGTCACTAGCTAAAGGCACAAAAAAAGAGAAAGGAGAATGAAGGAGATTTTAAGATACCAGAAAACAGTAGAACAGTAGAAAAACGGGAAAGAGGAGAGAAATAAGGAGCAGGGAGAAAGACAAAGCGTCATCAATTCCTCCGTCGGTGAAGTGGGCGCGTGTCACTCCCTGTCACTCCCGCCTCTTCCTCAGCACCTGGAGGGCTGAGCTTTGCTGGGCACTGAGTGATGTGACTGTAAGACTGTTCCTGCCCAGGGGGAAACTGCTGTCAGCCTCGCCTTCCTCAAGTACCTCCAAGATAACAATGGCCTCCTAGGGACCAAGATGAACAACCCCTAAACTTTCCATTTGTTCTAAAACTTTCCATATTAACAAACAAACAAACAAACAAAAAACACTCCCAAAACTTGTTCTCTCAACTGGAATGGAAGGGGATAAAAATGAGAGGAAAAGGAGGGAGCATTTTATTTTTTACTTTATGCACATTTAATTTTTAAAAAATTCTATATCATTTTTCTAATGAAAAAATTATAAAGAATTAAAATCCCCATTCTCCTTTCTCCAAGTTTACTAATCTCAATTATTAATATTTCAAACATTCCTCATAAACACTTATTTCTTTTAATACTTGGGAAGAAAAACATCAAAGACAAGGGGAAGAAGGGGCTAGAGACTGCCACCCCCACCTGAATGTCCTCCAAAATGACAAAATATCACACCATGTTGACACGCAGACTACAGCAATGGTTTTCAGTGTACCTTATTTACACAGCCCATAAACGAACACACCTCTAACCCTCTCTACACTGTCCACCCCCACCAGGGAAAATGAGAAATTCCCTGTAAGGTAACCGAGTGAAGAAAGAATATTTTCATTGTAACATCAGGTAAATATAGTGACACAGAGGCTTCTATAAACTCCACCATGTCTGTTCACCTCACAGATTTTACTTATGGAATCTGCTCACAAGGCACGAGCAGGAAGGCCAGCAGAAATATTTTCTAGGGCTAAGATTTCAATGATTAGATAAAGAAGACATTAATTTGTAGAGTACAGAAGTGCACAGAAAACTACTTTACTTCTTAACAGTAAGCAGGCTCAATAAGAATTAATGATGCTCAGAATTACTACCATTGAGAGTCATTCTAATAAGGGCACATTAAAGGAAATGGCTAAGATCTCACTGTAGTCTAATGTATGAAAGCATCAACAGTTACTGAAGTTATAACCACTGGTTATAAAAACATACCTAAACTCATTTTACCATCACGAAAGCCCTGGACTCATTTGAGCTCATGTATTTGCTTATTTCTGAGGTATTTAAATTTTGCCCTACAAAAAGATTTCATGTATTTTAATGAGACCAAAACCAATTTCTTTAATATTCATAGAAAACTTGCACCCTTCCGATATTTATTTTAAATTCTTCACTAAAGCCTTAGTACCAATTTGCATTTTAAAAGCTCCTTTTATTCTTCCTCAAGAATAATACTCAGGACATGGTCAATGTGAGGTACCTGTTAACTTAAATAAATAAATAAATAAATATTGTAATGCATTAAGAAGAGAGATGTAATCTACTAAAGAGCTTTCCCAGGTTATCTGTGCAAATGCATTGCATATTTTACTGGGTTTTTTAGCAGCAAAGACAAGGGATTTTATCATTTGTACAATGTAGAACACCAAAAGATAAAAGTCAGTTTTCTTAAGTTAGCATTTTTCTAAAAAATTTCATAACGTTCTTAGGTAAGACTCTTACATCTTTCCTGTCTGGATACCCAAGTAGTTCATGCTACTGGGTTTATAACACACTTTGAGATAACAGAGCAAAGAGTCTAAAATAATATATTCTGGCAGACTAATACATGTTCAAATCCTGAAATAATTATATGAATAATTCACCGTATATGGGAAAACACATTTTCTGCAGCTAAATCACTCTGATCATTTACACACCGAGACACACACACACACACACACACACACACACACACAAACTGCACCAGGCTCTTCACCAGGCTAGCTTTGGGACATCTTAGCAGATTTTTGCTAACTCTACAGGTTCCTACACACTGCCCAGACTCCCTTTCAGTCTTATGACATGGAAAACACAGGGACAGTTCTTTCATTGAAGAAGAGTTTTATAACAGTTTGATTCTTTTTTGAAATTTTTTTAAAAATTTAATTCGGTGACAGCGCCGAAGCCTAGCCTCTACACCACCAAGGAACTCCCTGATTCTTTTTTTTTAATGATACAGTTGTCTGTGTTTTCTGACCAGCACATGAAGGTATCTTAAGATGTGGACTCCTTAAGAAACTGTTACAAACTGCTTCTGATAGGCGTGGGAATTGGCCCTGGGGCTTCCCCCTGCAGGTCGGTAAGACACTAGGGGAACGAGAACGGAATGTTTCTTGCTTAACCAGTCCGAACACCGAAGGATGCTCACTACGTATCTAATAAAAACAGATGCATGTGAGGCCTTTTAGCTCAACTTCTCTTCTCACAGGGAGCTGTTTCAGGGAATAGCAGTAATTCTTCAAATCAGTGTAATTGCTTTCCAAAATTAACAGATGTTTCCTGTGCGTTCTGGAAGCCTGGTCAGTGGGATACTGGTTTACTCAAAATGCAGCTGGGTTTCTGACGTCATACCAAGTAAAAGCAATATATGACCTGACAACTATTTACTCAGATGTGACCACCTATGTTATTTTGTGCCAGGTATCTGCTGGGGCCAATGATACAAAGGTCTTGTAATTCCTTAGAATATTTAGTCTTATATTTCATATATCTTGTTTCATTTTTTTAGATGATTCACTACAAGCAGGTTAACAAAGTGCTATAATAGAATGAGTTAGTGCTGTACAACAGAAGACCAAGGAAAGGGGTGCCTTGTACTGCTTGGTATACAATCATTACAGTAAATGTTACCTGTTGCTTTTATTATACCATAAACAGGATATGCAAGGCAATATGCTACGGAAGGGAGTGGCCATACAAGTATCCACAAACGCACGTCCTCATTCGGTCTTTCGTTAAAAATCTACTATGTGCCTACTACACGTCAGGCACTGTTCCAGGCCGGGAGGATAAAGCAATGTAACAAAATTAAGTGCCCCTCGTTCATGTAAGTTGTGTTATAGTAGGAGAGACAGACGAGCAAATAAATAGATCATATACTGATAGGAATACAAGTGTTAGAAAGAAAAACAGGATTGAGTAAGTGATGAGTAAACAGGTGGAAGTAGGGGTATTTTGCTACCTTTCCTATACTGGAAGAGATTTCCACAAAAGGTAACATTTGAGTTAGATCAGAAGGATGAGGGATAATCTGCCTGGGGAAAGAGTGTGTCGGGTAGTGGCACAAACCTATGAAACAGAATAGGGTGTGTAGGGATGTCACTTTTACATTTGTGGGTGAGGTCAGGAATCGGCGAGGCCAACCGGAGCCAGAGCACGAGAAGTCTTACAGACTCCGCTATGGAGTTTGAATTTTATTCTCTAGGGAGTGGAGCTCCAAATGATGCTTAATTACAAAATACTTAAGTCTTTAAAAAGAAAAAGCAATAGAGAATTCTCATTGGAAAATGGAGGAAAGCAACAGATTTATTTCACTTTAGAGAATATGCAGGTGGTACACAAGCACATGAAAAGACATTTAACATCCTGAGCCATCAAGGAAATGCAAATTGCACCACATGGGATGTTACTGCACGTCTATTAAAATGGCAAAATTGAAATGTGGCAAACACCAGGCACTGGGGAGGATGCCGAGACACCCCAACATCCACACTCGTACATTGCAGGTAAGAAAGTAAAACGGTACAGCTACTCTGAAAATCAGTTTGGCAGCTTCTTACAAAACTAAACATACAACTACCATATAACCCACAATTGCACATTTGGGCATTTATCCCAGAGAAATGAAAATGTTTACACAAAAACCTGCACGTGAATGTTCATTACGGCTTTATGTGTAAGAATCGAACAGTGGAAGCGGCCCTTTAACTGGTGCCCCTTAACTAGCATATTACTCAGCAATAAAAAGGAACGAGCTATTCATGCAGGTGACAGCTGGGGAAATCTCCAGGGAATTATGCTAAATGAAAAAAGCCAATCCCTTGGATTACCCATTATAGCTTCCATTATATGTAACGCTTTTTGAAATGACAAAAAATCTGAAATGGATTATTGGTTGTCAAAAATTGGGGAGTGAAGTGAGTGTGGTGATGGAATGTTTGAGTCTCTTGACTGTAATGGTGGATACACAAATCTATACATGTGATAAAATGACATAGACTTACACACACACACACACACACACACACACTGAGAACAAGTCAAACTGGGAAATCTAAATGAAATCAATGCATTGTACCAATGTTACTTTACTGGTTGTGGTATTTTATTACAGTTTTACAAAACGTTACCATTAAGGGAAACTAAGGTATACCTAGTTTTTCTCTGTACCGTTTCTTACAAATGCATGTGAATCCACAGTTGTATCAGTAATGATTTCAATTAAAAAAAACACACCAGATTGTAAATTCCTTGTAAGAACTGTCCTTAATTTCTGACTTCTAGTTTGATCCTGCCCTCACCATTTACAAATGGTGAGATCAGCCTGAAGAACATAATAAGAGGTAATTTTGGGTTTTGTTTTGGTTTGGTTTTTTTGGTCTGATGTTTATTCAAAGGTAAAATTAAGTTTATTAATTTCTATAAAAGTAAAATCTGTATTTTACCAAAATTTTCTATATAAATTCTACACAATAAAATCTAAAAATCCAACACTCTCTGAAGTAGCTGATTAGGTACTAGGAAATGAAATCACTTGAAAATATCCCTTCTAGCAGTTAAAATGTCACTGTTTCCATGAGAACAAGACACCTTTGAAATCAACTGTCATTAGGTAAGTCTTTGGGCAGCAGAGTCATGAAAAACTGGCCGACTGAGGCCATGGAATTTCAGCAGTTCCTGCAACAAAAAGCATTCAGAGCAGAATCACCCCACTGTTCCTTTTTCATCCTCTGCTTTAGCTTAAAACCTGGGGGAGAGGAGAGGCAGCAAACAAGTGATGCAGGGCAGTGAGACTTCCATGCATCTGCACCTGTACTCTAAACACTGTAAGCAGCAAAGACACAATCACATGGACACAGTCAATAATGCAGTAGTTACCTGAGGGGAAGGGGAAGGGGGTGGGGAGAAGGGACAGGGACACAAATACATGGTGATGGAAAGAGAACTGATTCTAGGTGATGAACACATAATACAGCACATAGAAGGTGTCATGAAAAATTGTACACCTGGGACCTATGTAATTTTTACTAACTAATGTCACCCAATAAATTTAACAATAAATAGAAATAAAAATTAATAAAAACTGTAAGCAAGTACTTACATGCTGTTTGATATTGAAACGTCCTGAAAATGAAGCCAATTGTGTAGCTATTTTTTGTTGTTGGTGGTGGTGGTGGTTTTTGTTTGTTTTTGTTGTTTTTTTTTTGTATGTGGGTAGCTCCCTGGCTGGGAATCAAACCCAGGCCGCAGCGCTGACAGCGCCAGCGCCGAAGCCTTTAGCCGCTACACCATCAGGGAACTCCCCTGTGTAGCTATTTTAATGTGGATTATATGAGAGAAAACACCACAAATTCATTAAAAGTCTGAATTATAGGACATTTTAAATAGTTTGTATACTTTCATATACACGTCTCTACCTTTAAGAGAAGTACAGAAGTCTTACCAGGCTTGCTTTAGAGCCTGTTATAATTTCATGCAAAGTGTTAAAATGCCCAGGAGGGTGTGCACAGAAGAAATTTAAATATGTTTTCTGCAACATGATTTGAAGCATTCATTTGCTTAACCCTTATGGTGCGGCTGTCGACCAAAGTCGACCGCAGGGGCTGAGTGCTGGAGGGACTAAAGTCGACATCTCGGGGTCTAGTGCTGCGGCCATGCTCCCACACGGACAGAAACTACAAAGGAAGAAACTAACATAAATTGCATCTACAACTGAGCCCTTGTGAAATTCGTATTTCAATCCAAATTTTGCACAAAATATTCAGCACTGGGATGAGAGGAAAATATTTTTCAGCACCGAAGGGTTAAAATGAGACTAGCCAAGTTCAGAGGAGCCTAGGCAGGATGAATACAAATGCCCAATTAAACAGACTCAGAGAGGCATCTCAATCAGTGTCAGCTTGGAGGCAGATTCCGCAAGCAACTTGGCGGACAGGGTCGGTGACTGTGACCAGTGTCAGCAATGATGCTTCTACAGCCCAACTGAACATGCTCCCTTCACCC
This sequence comes from Lyroderma lyra, assembly GCA_004026885.1. Taxonomy (NCBI): domain Eukaryota; kingdom Metazoa; phylum Chordata; class Mammalia; order Chiroptera; family Megadermatidae; genus Lyroderma; species Lyroderma lyra. The sequence goes on from PVJL010001554.1 coordinate 141,886, forward strand.
AGTTTCCAGGTCTTGCCCTCACCCTAAGTCAAAAGGCTCCAGAAATCCTACCTCCTCTAAACTTCAGCTAGAGAGACTGTATCACCTGCCTTTCCGGAGGAAAAACCCTACCATTTATTTAAATCTACTTTTTTCATTAAGATACGAAGGATATTATCTCATTATAAAAGGCATTTCAGCCTTACAAAATTGTTTACTTTAGGGAGCCATAAATAGTAAATAACTATTAAACTACAGTGCTTTAGGAGTCAGAAAGTACTTGACAGGGAATGAAATAAGGAACAGAGATGAGATACAATAAAAAAGCAACTCTCATGAAAGTTAGTGGGGAAACGTGACACACCATACTCCTTTCTGTGTCATTAACATCCACATGCAACTGATAAGTGACAGGAAACATTTCAACTTGCTCTGAATAGCGGCCACCACTAACGACCAAATGCAAACACTGCAAGATCAGTGCAGTTTCCAACCACTGAAACAGCTATTTCCTGACCATAAAAGCTTTCCAATCAATGAGTTCTTCTTGCATAAAAGATCTGGGGCCTCTGACCTGCTTGTTAACATCTATACCTATCACTGCAGGTGTTGCTGTGTTTTCTCTCGAGATCATGAATTAGGGTCAGTAATATTTTGTCCATCATGGTCCCTTGGGTAGAAGATTCACAAACCTATACCAATATTAAACATAAAAGATAAAATAATGGCAAAACAAATGCCTTATAGCTCAGGACAACATGAACATGTACTGAATTATAATCAACATGTCCCAGGATCAGAAAGCTTGGTTCCACACTCAGTTTATCTACATGTTAGCTCTGTGCCCTCGGACAAGTTACTCAACCTCATTAAGTCTTAGTTTCCCCATCTGTAAAAGGAATAATATGTATCTCATAGGATTGTATGAGATACACATACATGAGAGGTCCTAGCTTAATGCCTGGAATTTCAGAAATGCTGAGTAAATAGCAGCCATTACTGTTAAACATAGTATCCATGCTACTTGGTCTTACTAGCATTTCTTATCCTTGATACTGTCTGGTTAATAAACTTTTGGTGAAGTGGGGAGGGGGCTGGGAATGGACTGATGAGGCGTCAGATAGTTGGAGGGAAGATAGCTTTGTTAACATATAATAGGATCAGATATATTTTGGCCAAAAGTTTCTTCTTCATTTAAATAACCAATGCCCTGAAATCACTATTGTAAAAAAAGCAGACCCATATAATCCTTTTTTACATGCAGCTGTGTGCAGCCTTCCTTCTTGAGAGGGGTAACGGGAAAAGAGGCAGCAGTACAAGCAAACGTGAATCTTTCTGGAACCACTAAGATCACTTGAGCTTTCTAAATCTTGCTGACTTTCTCTGTAATGCTTCCACAACAGCCTGAAAAGGGGCAGTGTGGTTGGTATTTTGAAGCCAGGTTGGTTGAAGCCTTGGTTTTGCAACTTCCCATCTCTGTGGTGTGGGGAAAGTCAAGTCTTGCTGGGCTTGATTGCATCTCTGAAATCAGAAGGCTGGACTGGATAATTTGTAATGGCTCCTTTAGTTCTAAAGTTTAATTATTCTATGACTACAATTAACTTAAAACCATTAAAAGACATACTTGAATTTCCAAATTTTTCAAACTACTCAAAGGGCCCCTAAAAGTTTCCTCACCCAAATTTTTGCTACCAAATAAATCCGACCTAGACTCGTGAATGATTTCATTATTTATCCCTTGCTGCCCCCTCCCCCAAGTCCTTCCCACAACCCAACAGGCCAATAGTGAGGAACTATGCTTTATCCTGTTTCTAACAGTGAGGCTCTAGAAAGAAAAATTAAGCAGTGAAAAAAGCTATTCATTTAAATTGAAATCTGTTTACTTGTGACTGTCAGCAAGTCTAAAGACCAACTGAAAAGTAGAAAAAAATTACCAATTATTCCTTCTATAATTATACATTGTATCTACTTTCCTGAACTTGAAATTAGTTGCCAAATATTTCAAATCAGAACTGCTTTTCAGATTAAGAAAAAAAAAGCTATTTGAAGTTTATTAAAACTCAAATCTATTCTTTAATTCCTAATTTAGTTTCAAATGATACCAACATATGCCAAAGTATACCAATTGTTATAAATATGTTACAAAGAAACTGACTTCAAAAAAATATATGATCTAAGTAAAACAAAGTTTTCAACAGAATCCACAGGAGCTACAGGAACAAGCAGTTATACCATTTCAAATATAAAGAGGCTAAATGTGTTTGTTTTTCGCTTTACTTTTATTCAAACATTCAGGAGCAACTGACTTTCTTTGTTCAGTGTTTGTTATTTTACCTTTCCTGAATCAGAAACCAAAATACTTCAAAAAATGGGAGAGTCTGGTACACAGACCCTTGAAAATTACTAGGGAGTAGAACCACTAAACCAGAAGAACACAGAACCAGTTACATTTCTGTCTTGGTCCATTTTTCACTACCACCATGATTCAATTTATGTAGAAAGGGGTATGACAACACCAAATACAGCCTTCATCCAATTCATATATATTCATATGGAACTAAAACGTACTTGTAATACGTGCACACAGAAGGGCTGAGAAATCTGACAGACAACAGCTGTTCTTCCAGGAAATACAGTCATAGTACTTTACTCCATGGACAGTCTATTGGGCCAACCCACTGTTATAGCCCCAATGTCAGAGTATTTCTGCCTGATGTCAAAACTACTTGCAAAAACTTTTCTTCTTCTGCAGAGATCCATGAACACAACTGCCAGACTAAGACTAAACCACCAAAGCAGGTTTTCCATACCACCCAGGATATCAAGCAATTCCATTCTTGAACTTTTAAACTCAGTACTTAATAAAAAGGTTAGCACTTCTTTGTAGTTTCCCAAACCCAAACGCGCTACAACTCAAACGACTCTTTGTAACTATAATACAATTTTAAGGAAGTATTATAATACATATACTCAATTACAATGTCTACTTTTTAAGTAACGGAGTTTCCCTAAATACCAAATTAATCTACGCAAAGCCAGGGAAAGGTGATACATTTAAAAGAAATGTCTGGAAGAATACAGAAAGGTTGCAAAAGTAACACACGGGCGCAGGCATTACTTGCGAATACCTGAAATAAGGGCATACTCATCCCCGCCCGTACAAACAGGAGCATCTGGAATTCCCCTGAACCACCTGGAGAGCTGGCGAGCCAACGTTCATCTTCTACACTTCTCCCTCCTTCCCCTTCCCCCTTAATATTTTCCTTAACACACTAACCTTTTCCTCTTCGACTGCACCAGCATTAACGAGTCATAAAAACTGTTCAGGTTTATTGCCCTGTTTCAGTCTTGTCACCGTTTCATTTTCTGTTACTTGTCACCGCCTTTTTCATATATTACAAGTTAAATTGTTCTTGTGGGCTGGCTGGGAACCTGACTCCTACTCAGTGATTTCTACTGCAAAAATGCATTCTGAGTTCCAAACATCCTACTAATATGTTTAAAACACCAACAGACTGATAGACTGTCTGATTATCTTTACCTACCAGGTCCTTACAGGAATTAAAAATGCTTAAGAAAAGAACGAGGCCCCCCTTGTCACCCTTGCCACATCTGCCCTTTCCCAAAAGGTTCACACTGGGAATGCTTCTTCAGGAAGTGGGTCAGAAACTTATTTTGCAAAACAATCTCTGTCTCGCTGATGTAATTAACTGCAATTTTATAAAAACAATTATCATGGTATTCTTGGCTAAATTATAAAATGCTTACATTTTTACTATTTAAAAATGTATTTAAAACCCATCAACGAAAAACTAATCAACTATCTCTAAAAATAATGCCACCTTTTTCCCTCAAAATGGGCAAATATCAGCTACCTTAAAACGATGCCGTTTTACCAAGCCAGAAAGGCTGTGTGTGTGTGAGTGTGATGCACGCTCCACCACAATGTAGGGTGTTTGTCCTGTCATCTCTGACTAGAAATACGCCTCGGAAAGTACAAAGCGACATTCTACCATATTAAAGCAGACATATTTGATAGAATGCACTCATGCTTTGGCAGGAATTGAGGCCAAAGTAATGGAGCTGGGCAAAATACTGCAATTAATTACGAATACTTATTTAAAAGCAAAAAAAGCTTTATTGCCGAGAAATAAAATTGAATGCTTCTAGCTGCAGTTTCAAATGTAGGGTAAGTACATAAACGTATTTGCCAAAACTGTGTGGCTATGATTCCGACACAAGAAACACAGAATTAAAGAGTCATACAAATATTTGATATTTCCTGAGCTGATGCTGAAAATAACTCACAGGAAAGGGCTGCTGTTAAGATATATGAGTCCCAACCCCCACCCTCTAACTGTGCATAATGTTATCAGTGCTATGACAACACGGAAATGCTCATTAGGGCTATTAATCTGCACTTTAATCATTATTAAAAGTCAACAATACCACCAGATGGTAAATGCAACCCAGGAGAGGTATCTTCTAGACCAGAGCTGATGTGATTTATAACACAAAATCCATACTGGGATATAAGATCACTTGTAATGCCATCTGACAGCTCTGTAAGCCCAGGTTTGTGTTTAAAATGGCAAACAAACAAAACACGTACTACTTTCCTGCATCAGAGATGAGGGCACACTGATTAATTAAAAAGAAATGATTCTGAAGTCTATTTTGAATTCTGGTGCTTAAGGAAAACCGAAAGATAAATTTAAACCTGTTAAGTGATAAGGCGTTCTGGGCAAAGTTTCAAGGGACAACAATCCACACTGCTGATCCCACTTCCTCTCTTCTCAGTCCTCAGTCTGCAATCTGGCGTCTGAGAACACCCAGAGCACCGCTGTAACCGCTCTTATCAAGGTTAGAAAATGACCCCTACGTGCCAAATCCAATCACATCCATTTTATAAGCCTTGGGTCAAGTGTCACCACCTCTGTGAAGTCGTCTTCACTACCCTGTTTGGGGCACACCCTGGACTAAAGCAGAAGCTCCTCTGGAGCAGGCACCCCACTTTCCACCTTTGAATGCACACTGCTTGACAGATGGCCAATATACCGGAATAAATAAACTGAGGGCTTGCTGTTACCTAGGGAAACCCAATTATCATACATTTTCTTTGAAGTACTTGCAGTAAGAACAAACTAAAACAACAGAGGAAAATCCTGGAATGTTTCCAGAGAAATTTTTTCTTGGTTATAGAATCAAGAAATCTGCTACAATTTCAAAAGAAAAATTCCAACATTTGGACACTTCCCTTGGGCTGATTTGTCCATAAGTCTTTGATAAAGGCCTACATTTTCAGAAAGTCCTTATGGAAATCAAACTTCTTATGTCATAGTAACTGAGCGCTCATCACCTGCGTGCAGTGAGAAAGGCCCATCGCCTGCTGGTTGATTTACATTTATTATGCCTGGAATCTTTGAGAAGAGAGCTCACAATTGTACCCAAACCACACCAGAAGAATCCAGAGTGGCTCACAATCTTATTTGCAACACGTGTTTTGGGGAGCCCAAAGCAGTGACCCAACGATGGCCTAACCGGGAACACCGAAAAGGTACTCTTTCTACGGCCATGGAACTCCCTTCCACCCTCCTTCCCCTTCAGATTTGGCTGCTCTTCCATCCACCCTGGGGTGCTTCCCAGTGCCACTCCTTGACCCCACCCAACCCCCACCCCAACCCCCAGTTTCCTCCCCTCACTCTTGCCTAGGGATCAGAAACTCAATTAGCAGCATCCTGCAGTCAGCAAAGGAGAAGGCAGAGAAGAGGAAAGGAGAACAAGCAGAGAGGGAGGGAAAGAAAATCCAACCGCCCAGCCTTTCCTTTCTCCTCACCACTCCCAAGCGTTAGCCTTTCTCACAGCAAGCCCAGCCCCCTATTTCCTCATTCTCCTTTAGTCACCTCACCCTTTCCACAAACCCAAGGGATTTGCTCCTGTGACATCCTGGTGCCCCACCCCGCCCTGGCCAACTCTCCCGCCTCAGCCCAAAGAAGCTGAGAAGAATGCACCTGGGGACGACAGGCCAGGACGACAGGCCAGGACGGTAGGTTCATGTCACTGGGAGGCTAACCTGGGACGTTTACCACCATTACCAAAACTGTTTCTTTGGGAAATACACTCCGAGTTTCAAATTATCATGAACTTTTAGAACACAACCCTATTTGGAACTGGGGACTGCCTACTATTATGTCCTCTTAATTATAAACATGCTGTTATACATTTGTAAATGTTAAGCTAGTTCACAAAACAGCTGTACTCTAAAACAGGCGACCACATGGGCTTACCCCCAAACTTCCTAAGTGTCTGATCCAAATCTGGTTGGGTATATACATGTAGACTCTGTCCAACTAGTGAGTCCCTACACACTGGCTCCCTAGGTAAGGTTCAGAATCTCTTCCCTGAGGGCTGAGATACTGTTAGAGACACTCTTCTGATTCACTGCAGCAGGAAAACCTTAAACAGCTGCATTTTTCCTTATTTTAGAACCCTAGAGTGTTAGATTTTAGATTAATTACTCCAAAGAACAGGCCTAGAGTGTAGATGTACGCCCCACTTACCATTACCTTATTTTAGGGTGTCCGGTGCCCTCCTCACAGAGGCTTGGATTTTGCTTCCTCCATCTAGTCTATGTTGTTTACAAAAGGAACCACCTCCCCAGCAAAACTGTCAGTCTGGTCCTATGACAGAAGGCTTCTGATTCAGCTGGCCCATTTCAGGCGTCTCGGGCCTGATTAGGGCTCCCTGTTCCAGGCCTAAAGAAAAATCTCAGGGGAAAGTTCAATCCAAAAGCAGAGCTCACCCACTCCTTACCAGGCTGCCTGCCTTACAGTCAAGTCCCACAGCCAGTCCACAGCCACCCTTGCTTTCCTTTGGCCTTGAAAAGAACCCTCCTTACAAAGGCCATCCAGCTATTTCCCCCCAACACAGCAATGGTGGCCCCCAGTGTATAAGAAGCCTATCAGATAAAGCACAGTACCAGAAGTTTACAGCTTGAGTTAGAGAAAATGACAAACTCCAGGACATAAGCCTGAGGGCCAACAGGAAACTTAAACCAAGGGCCAAACCTCCAATGTCAAGAAAAACACTTCACCTTCACTAGAATAACACCGTATTTTGCTGTGTATAAGGTTCACTTCTTTGCCCAAATTTATGAGGGAAAAATAAGGATGTGCATTATATTAACACGTGGGTAGTACTTATTCCCTATCTATATAAATGCTCTTATTCTTGCTTATGAGTTAGTTAAAAGTGTAACTGTAGAAATCAATAATGATATCCATATGCAAAATCATACTCTAGAGTACGATAATCAGTATTTTTAATCTAAAAAATATTTTATACATAAAATTTCTTGTATAAAGAAATCTGTTGTGTTTTGTAATTATTTGTTGCATAAACTTTTTGCACCATAATGTTAAAATGCCTGTATAATGCAAAAAACAAGTACTTAAATATAAACAAATAAAAGTTTGAATTAAAACATTAGAAAAGATTTTTTTCCCTGAAAGTGTAGGCCGAAAGCATGGGTGCGCATTATACATGGGAGCACATTATATCCGGTAGTATGTCATGAAGAAGCCAAATTCATTTCTCTCTCTCTATGCACAAAAGCATGTTAAAAGGACAGCACCAACAAAACTGCTCCATGGAGAGAAGAGCAGGCATGAAATAGACATATATATATTTTTAAAGTTGGACAATTAACTCCAATTCTCCACCAAAATACTCATGCCAAGGAAGAGAGTAGACAGAAGAGTCAGCTATAAGAAAAGTTAGGCAAGAGAGGTAGGTCATGGCTCAAAGGAGGAAATGACAGAGAGGGTTATGAGTAAAGAAAAATGCTAGGAGAACATCTGAAAGTTAAAAGAGCAATTTATTTTACTTGGTGCACTAAGATTTTATTAAGCAATTTTATTTATTCAATTCACCCAATAATCCTTTTTTAGCTCCTACTATGTGCCATGTATGCTAACAGTTCTATGAAAGTCCCATTTTAAGACCTGAGTATTCTGAGACTTGACATTAGATCCAATGAGAATACGAAGACTTAAAAAATGGACGAGCTTTGTGTTAAACACAAGCCAAGACTTTAAAATACAGTGCAAAGGCTCTCTTTGTGACTGTGGAGAGAGAAGGAAGCAGCTGCAATGGTTGCTTCCTTTGCCTCTTTTCCATTCATTCTTTCATAAACCCAACCAACATCCACTGATCCCTACTAAGCCTCGTGCTTGGCCTCACATAGGACAAAAAGATATGACCAGACCTCTTCATGGAGCTGAAAGCCGGGTACAGAACATCAGACATACCAATAAATAACCCAGGACAGACTGCGGGTAAGGCTATACAGTTACCACAGCATAACTGGGAAGTCAGAACAGGAAGTAAACATTCCAACTAGGTAACTATACAAGCGTCATGAAGTCAATGACTGCTGAGCTGAACCATCACGATGGGTAAGGTTTCAATAAGACAGATGGAGAGGGTATATTAAAGGTGGAAAGTGCCTACACAAAAATGATAGCAAAGAGTAATGTGTTTCCTGCATTTTTCCTACATCTATCTGAAGTCAGGGGTTAGCCTTCAACAAGTGCAACAACTAATCCTCAAGAGTTATTGCAAACTTAGAAGTTTCACCTGACAAGGGGACCAAGAGCCAAACGCATGCTTTCAATAACTTCACAGATTACTTACACCTCACAAATAAACATCACTAACTTGGTCAATTTCTTCCCCTAGGTACTTGAATTTTGCATTGCAAATATCTATTCTGACCATATGATAAACAGAGACAGCACTTTGGAATAATTTAACATGCACTTAACTAACCCACTCACCAAGTGATTTTTTTCTCCGTGTGTGATTGCACCATTCTCACAGGGTTGTTAAAGATTAATTTCAGTGATGCATGTAAAAGTGCAGTGTCTGGCACCTATGTGTTACCTGGAATGTGGATGTCTAGGTCCAAGTTGCAGCTGACCATCTGGAGCTTCATATGGCTCTTCTACCTCATACACATTTGCATCAGTGGCCTCCATGCTGCTGGAATTCTGCCATTCCAACTCTGGAGTAGCAGTTTTCCCTTCAGCCATAATAAATGGCAAGTTCTCATACTCCGGTATTTCCTCATAATGACGTATATTTTCATACTCAGGTGCACAGCCACTCGCATCAGATTTGCAAGGCACCTGAGACGTTGCCTCCCTGGAGAGCATTTGGTCATCCAGAGACTCGGCTCTTGGTCCATTAGTTGCACTGCTCTGGCCCCGAGACTTCTTCCTCTTCTTTTGGGATTCCAGGCTATAGTTATCTACAGAATATGCTTTGATGGGTTTATTTCTCTTCTCTTCTCCTACCAACAAGGCATGCCAATCACTTTCAATCCCTTTTCGTTCCCCACCTGAGAGGATGCCTGCAGTTGTGTCTCCAAGTTGGCTATTTTTGGACCAAAATTTCTGGAAGTCACTCTTCATGCAACAGAAGGACAGCTTCATGTTGAGGAACTTCTTTAAAGAGTTTTTCTTTTGAGTATCTTTGCAAGGCCTAGTGCACCTTCCTATATCCACAGCAGATAGTGATTTTGCTCTAGGCTTGATCAGAGCAGTGGAAGGCTCACTATTTGAGAATATGGTGACAGATTTTAAGGATTCTGGGTTCCCTGAAAAGGGTAAAATGGGATGAGGTAATTTCCACACTGGCTTTTCCGAAGCTCGTTTAGGCATATCAAAGGAGGACGACATACCATGGTTTAGGTCACACAATTGTTGGTGTTTTCTCTCTGGATCCTTTTCTGAACTTTTTTCATTCGAGGGATAAGAGCTTTTCTCCACCAGCTCCTCTGAAGCAGCCTTTTTAAGCACACCTGCAGCAGGCAAGCTGTGTCTCTGAGGTTTTTTGGGGACAGTTCTTAGGGAACCTTCATCTTTTATTGTAGATTCCTTTTGCATTTGAGGGACAGACACTCCCAGGTTACAGGCAGTAGGCACGTGTTTGTTGCAAGCTAATTTCACCTCCTTAGGCAGGCTCATAGACAGAGTACTGCATCTTATAAAACTGGCCCCTTTGTCTGCAGCAAGTGACATACTAGAACCATCTAATGTCCTGCTATCAGAACTCAAATTAGAGTCTGTATCTAAAGGAGGTGTCACTCTTTCGGAGGAAGATGTTTCATGACACATGGCTTTCGGTGAATCAACTAAGTTTTGTCTGTCACTGTTGGTGTCCATGTTCAATTCACTTTTATTTCCTGGCTTCACACTGCCCACCTGTTCCTGGTTACACAAAACATTCTGGCTAAGAGCACTGATTTTGTCACTTTTCAAACTCTCTTGAAAAAGACAAGAAGAGTTACTATCTAAATTCTCGGGTTCTTCAGTACCTTCACTGGGAGCATCTATGTGCTTCTGGCGTAACAGGCGAGCAGTGCGTGTCTTCCTGGGCTTGGGAGTTGGAAATTTGTGGGTATATGGTACCAAGTGAATTTCTAAGGGACCAAGGTCTTTGACTTCTGATTTCTTACTAAGTCCATCTGAAGATGCAAAAGTACTCCTTTTACCATGTGCCAGAGCTCCTTGTTCAGAAGAATGAAAGCAAGTAGTGTTTTTTTCACAGCCATCCTGACAAGTTGCAAAATTTTGAAATTCACCACTAGGACGTTGTAGATGGCAACGGTGATCAGGCACTTTTTCAATCCTGGACAGGGAAGGTGACAAGTCTGCAAATTCAATTCTGAACTGTCTGTTGGAATTACAGCCATCATTCATTTCTGGCTTGTCTGCGAATCTATGTTTCTTTCGGGAAATGAAAGGTGACGTTCGCTGTGTTAAAACATCCTTGAGCTTCTCTTCAAGGATGCTTGCCTTTAAAATGACTCCACTCTGGCTCTTAGCGGTTTCACTGTTCGAATCACATTTACCCCTTGTTTCTATAGCTGATGAAGACGCATCAATTTTACTATTTTCTAAATGTTCAGGCATTTCTAAGGGCTCTAAAACGAGCTGCTTTACACATAAAGTCTCTCTATTCCCAAGTTTATGGATACGCTCAGAACTGCAGGAACACCCAGGTAAAACACAATCACTGCTCGGATGCCCCATGTTTTTGCAAGTAGAGTTGTCAGTGCTTTCAGGTAATTCTTGTTTATGCTCTTCCAGGTTTAAGATGATTTTCTTTAATGGTGACTGTCCAATGTCACAAATAGGTGAGCCCTTCAGAACTTTTGGTTTCGGGGCTATTGCTGGTTTGGTTTTCTTTGTTGACTGAGAAGCACTAGAAATCACAATATCAGGTTTAGGCGCAATAGGAGGTGGCGCTGGCTTATTATTTGCCACCACAAACTTCGGCTTGGGGGCCACTGGTGGCTTCTTAATCTCTAGAAAGAAAATAATAATAATTTGATGAAAAACCAAAGTATAAAATGATAAATGATTAAATTAGGTAACTTACTTTTGACATAATAGTGAACTTTCATTTTACTAGGTAGATTATGTTACATTATAGAGTCAATATGAGTCTTGAAAATGCCTTAAATTGCCCTTCAATTCTAGCATACATAGCTTTGCATACTTTGTATATTTCTTAATAAATCCAATACAGTTTTTCTTCTAACTTTGGAACAGATTACTTTATCTTCAGCAACTAAATGAAATACAATTGGCTTCTGCTTGGGGCCTGAATAGTAAGAGAAAGTACTTCAGTTCATTTGCTGAGTGCTAAGAGTTGAATCTGCCCAAGTTTTACATAAGACAGAACTCTTTAATCTTCTCATATGAATAAGCAGTATTCTTCTACCTTAATGATACACAGTGGAGATGTGTAAATGCCTTTGATCAATAATCTCTATCACTAAAACCCCAAAACAATCTTAAAAAAGAAAAACAGAAATTAGACATTTTCCAAACTTAAAACTAAAAAATAATTCTTCTGTATTAGTTGAGGCTCATAATGAACTTGATATTTCTCTGTGCAGGGGTTGTCAATTGGGAATTTTCATAGTAATCCTTCATAGAACTTTATTTTTTAAAAAGTCACATGTCGGCTCCTGAGCCACTTTTTTTGCTCGAGCCTGCTTCTACCTCTTTGGAGTGTGCTTTCCCCTCAATAAACTATCTTTTTGTTTCACCACTTTAAAAAAAAAAAAAAGTCACATGTCTAGGCTCTACCCCATATCTAATCATTCAATTTCTGGGGAGAGAACCTAGACATCTTTTAGGTTCCACAGGTAATCATGCTGTGTACCCTTCATTAACAACCACCATTCTAGTGCACTGAAAAGAAGATTTTCTTCTATATACATTCTGAGAATATATTCTCTAGTAAGAAAAATTATTTAAAAATAAAGAAACTTGCTCTTTCAAAAAATAAGTAAATAAATAACAATAAAGGAAGAGATGAACCCCATTTCTAGTGTAGCAATTCTTCCTCGACATTAGTATTAAAAAATACTTAATGAGCTAGATTTGTACAGACCTGCTCCTAGCCTATAGAAACCTAATAAAAGCTTCACACAAAAGACCTATAAAATGAAGACACTCAGATCCTGAACATCGGTTTTTTAAAGTTCTTTTTAAGTTTTTCCACCTATACTGTCACTTATCACCCAGTCATACTTCCCCAAGGAGATCTGAAATAAAGTATTTTATCTTATAGTTCTTATATTTATGCTTATTCTACTAACAGGATCTAATGCTTAATACAAAGTTAATTTACTAAAGAAAAAAAAGGAACCTTTCAAAATATGTATGGACATTGTTGAATTACTTGAATACACAGAGGCTTTGATACTTCATTTGGTGATTAATTTCTTTTCAACAAAGGAAGTTAGTCACAACACTCGGGAAGATATTACATGGAACTGAGTTTAAAAAAAAATAAAAAGAGTAGAGTGCTCTACTTCCTTTTACCAATCAGGGAGGAATTTCCCAAATCCTTAATGCTATGCATTCAATCAAGATCACATAGCAGATGCCGGCTCACTCAATATAATGTTGTGATAAATAAAGAAGATAATGAAATATCTTCAAAATAACTTCATACAAATTCCCAAAGCTTTACAATAAGCATGTTACTAGTTTTGTTTGGTTGGTTTTTTTCTGGGGTTTTTTGTTTTGATTTGTTTTTTGGAAGAAATAAACCCTTCCAAGACTAATGTTAAAGCTTGGTGTAATGATCCATTAAATGCAACTCCTGATCTATTAAGTCAAGTCTTAAAAGAAAATAAGAATGCCCTAGGCTTCTTCTCAATCTCCATCTTACTAAAGATAACAAAAACTGACAAACCATCATGTTGATTTTACTTGTAACCATTCTTAAAGCATCCTGCTACTCCTGGGGTTTTTCAAGGAATAAAAAAAAAAGTCCACTTTGCAAGATGGAAAGTGTTCTGGAGACTGACTGCACAGCAATGGACATGTACTTAGCACTACTGAACTACATACTTCAAAATGATAAAGATAATAAATTTATGTCATTATGTATTTTACAACTAAAAAAAAAAGAACCCATCTCATTAAAATAATCTTTTACTTTTTGAATCTTGCAGCTTTGTCAGAGGCTTTCGAGTTATTTAACCCATCCATTTTGCTTTTTAGTTGTTTTTTAAATCGCTGGTCCAGATTTTAGTTTTTTCCTTAAATGTGTTTTGTACATGAGTCTGCTTCAAACAGACATAAATCCCTGTTCTCTTGAGTGTCCCAGAAATTCAATTAACTACATATGAGCTGTGGTTGATTCTCAATAAAGGTAGCCTAGCATTATGTACCTAATGCCCTCACTCCATACTCACGGAATTAAATAAATAAATCTTGAAATTCAGCTCACCATTGCTAGTTAATCGTGTATTGGAGGAAGCCAAACATAATTTAGAGAGCTGGCTAACCTAATTGTGTGCCTTTGTGCAGATGTGGCTGCCATAGTTTCCCTACCTGTAAATGAGGGAGTCAAACAGAACTCTAAAGACTATATGATTCTGAGATTATAACTTCTGAGACAGTTGCTTCAGAAGAAGCCTTATGTTCTCCAGCCCTTTTGCTCTGGGTGACTTTTCTTCCATGTAACTTTGTTTCCACCACTAGCAGGCAAGGAACTCTGTCTCATTGCAATGTCTCCAATGATGAAAATGGGGCCCTGGGAATAGTCAACAGCTGCCACATACACATACTCAATACCAGGAAATTTCTTTAAAAGAAAAGTTAGCAGGAATCACCTTCAATAGGGTTACTGAATAAGTTCTTAATTATTAGAAGGAACAAGTGTGCAACTAAGTCACTGGTACAGCAATATCTGAAATCTTTCATTATTGTTATCATTATTTTTTCATGATTCTATTTTGAAAAAAACACAACTAAAAAAATAACAAGCTGCCACATTATTATGGTCTGCTCCAATGTCAAACTCTTGCAATAAGTGCACAATGTTTGGAAATGAATCCAGCATCTTTGGATCTTAATACTGTATCAACAATCAGACCCAACGCTTTTTAGAGCAAAGCAGCAAATCTTTTATTTATACAGCTGTTTAGCTCCAGGGAAAAATAAGGTAAGAAAGTAAAGCACTAGTACCATTTTACTATTACAAACATACTATCATCTGTTATACACAGATGGCTGCAGTTCACGTGCATACATTTTTAGCTACGTATTGGACTAGCCATAAAGCAAAGCATAGGCATTAATGAGACAGTGATCTGTATAAGTTCAGAAAGATAGAAAATATACATCTATAATTATCTCTCCTTTTAAATATATTAATTAGAATAATTCTAAAATCCCTACTATGGTTCTACTCTTTCACAGATGCAAAAGAACAAAGCAAGCTCTTCTTCAGCATACATATAACTTAGATGTCCTACAACATTTCTCTTATTTCTTAAATTAAGCCAATCATCCCAATTACCACAGATTAGATTCCTTACAAACATCCCCTTCCCCAATTACAAATAACTTCCCTAAAGTTTTGACAAATTTGATTATTGTTCCAAAAAGCATCAACAGCTTGTAAGAATGATGAACATATAATTTTATAAGAACAGGATGGAACTAAAACCCAGTTCTCTTCCATATTCTCCATTTAGACATGAGAAAATTAATATAAACTTTAACAGATGGGTGAACAAAAAAGTAGTTAATGCTTCTCAGCAAGCCATTCTCAGCAAAAACCAACTAACTCAGCTAAACACAGGAAGTGTCCCTCTTTTAAAACACCACAAAAATGTCTGTGGATTTCTTTAATTGTAAAGTTGATAAAATATAAAAATAGCTTGCATTATTCTAGGGTAATTCAAATGAAAGAATTATAAATTTCCAAACTGAGCCCTAGATCAGGTTTATATATTTAAATGTCAAATTAAATGCTGTATCTATTCATTATAAACTGTTAGGACTGGAATTGAAAACTGATACATATAAGTTATAAATATTTTAAATGTGCTTGACACTCCAAAAGAGGGGAGAGCTAAAACTGGCTGGAAGAATTTAAAAATTTCCAACCACTTTAAATTTAAATTAATTAGACTAGTTCAATAATAAAGAAAACACTGAACAACAAAGGTGAGTCACAGAAATTTAGGATTAAAAATAACTCATTCCAAGTAGGTAATAAGCTTCCCTTTGTTTATAAATAACATAACTTCAAAAGTTGTATGACAGCGTATCTCCAATACATACATAAAACACCAAAAAGGAAAAGATCCACAACTTCTTCAGGATACCACTACAGGAATAATTCACTCCTTGCTTTCTTATTCCTATTGGCTAACTTCTTCCCTGGTTAGTTGTAATCTGATTACACCTAGCGATGTAGCACACCATTATATATCCTGGCTTGAGAAATATGTAATACAAATCGGAACATTTAGAGTGCTGTTTGACAGTTCAAGTTTCAGGAATTTAAAACAATTGCCAAGAAAAGCAAAGAAAATTTAATCTGATACGTAAGTGCTGATTCTGGAAGTAACTTTGAGGGCTAACTTTACACTTATTTTACTGTAAAATTTCTAATGCAAGTTTCTTTCAATGTGGACAAAACAAAGAAAAACCCCTTAACACTTAATACATTAAGTTGTGGTTTAAAAATTAACCTATGTTCTTATAAAGTGAATTTACACAGTTATTTTGGAAAATAGGAACCGTTCCTTAAGAATGTTTAGAAATAGAATGCCCAGAATTGCTCAAAATACCACACAAAGGTATACACAGACTGTCATTTGGATGAAGGGAAAGCACTAAGGGAGGCAGGCAGAAAATAAGGCTTTGTTTACACTAACCAGGTAGAAATAGAAAAAAAATCCATAAAAAATTAGGTGAGGATGAGCAAAATATTGCCATCGTAATTCTACTCCTCTCTCCAGGTAACGAGGAAAACCAGCGGGACAGGAGGAACAATGTTTAAACCTTTTTATCTAATAAGTAGTAAGCGTCAGGTTTTCCAGTCGATACTAGGTTTAAAGCGACTCAGCACAGTCTCCGAGTTCAACACCCTGGGAACACTGCCCTTTCCTAGAATAACCGATTTCTTAACATGGGAATCTAAACTATTTTCACACGCACAGGCAAAGCAGCTCAAACTTTAGGATAGACAAGCAAACGCCGTTTACAGTGCGCCTTTCACCTGGTGCAAAGAGCTCCCAACTTAGGTCTCCTTTTAAAGGCAGGTCCCAAGAGATACACGATTTCCAAACAGCCTCTTGCCAGGCAGGGACAAGAAAGACGGCCGCAAACGCCGTCTGCTCCGCACTTGCCACAGTCCTCGGGAAAGGTAGAGGGTACACCGCTAACCCACCCCAAAGAAAAAAGTTGCTCCACAGTCCAACAGTAGCAGCGCTCGATACAAACTTTCCAGCGGCAGCGCGAGCGCCGTCACTTACCGGCGGCAGAAGTCATGATTCCCCCAGCAGCTAGCTTCCCCGCTCGCCCCGCTCAATCCGTGCTTCCCTTACGGTCCATTGTTTCAAGAATTGGGGCAGAAAAGAGAAGCCCCCGCAGCGCCCACATTCCCTCCCGCGGCCCCGCGGCGCAACCGAAGCGCCTCACAAAGGATGGAGCGGGCTCTAGGGACCCAGCAGCTTTCCCGGGCGCGAGCCCGGCGGGCACGAGCAGTGCTCACCGAGGCTCCGCCGGCGCGTGCCCCTCTCGAGCTCCAAAAATAAAAAAAATCAGTGCTCTAGGCGCCCCCTGCCAGTCGCAGCCGAAAAAGGCGGACAAAAGCCCTAGCTTCCTCCAATCAGGGAACTCAAGCTTCATCTCGCTCCTACCCCTCCTGCCCACACGCTCATCCAATACATGGACCTGAAAAGAGGGCGTGATCTGCGAGGCATGCTGGGAATTGTAGTCTTCTAGACACTCGGGACCCGCAGAAGCTGACTCCTGGGTGTCGCCTGTTCCCCCGCCTTCATTTCCCATCGTGCTGAGGCTGGTGGCATGGCGGAGAAGGATGACACCGGAGTTTGACGAAGAGGTGGTTTTTGAGGTAAGGGGAAAATGGCGGTGGGAGTGGATTGCCTTTGTTTGAGAAGGAAGGACGAGGGAGAAGGCAAGGAGGCATGGCGAGGGGCCGATCTCGGGGCGAAGGATCGGGTGACGCTCCTGCCAGCCTAAGTCACCGAATCTCGGCGATTTCTGGGCCTAGCGTTGGTTGCAGCCTGACAGGTGTAGCCGGAGACTCCCTCTCCGCGGCCAGCCTCAGCCTCAGGCGGGCCCAGAATTCCCAACTAGAACTCTGCCTGTTCCTTCCCCCGGGACGGCTACGCCGCAGAGGGACTGCCCCTGGCTGGGGCGGGGCTCAATCGAGCATTTTTGGATGCTCACCAGTACAACTTAGCCTCTCCCTTTTTCGTCCTCGATTTTTTTGGATCATCATCTAGAAGTGTCTCAGGTCACTGTTCCTTAGTCGAGGCGTGGCCCTCCGAAAGGAGGCTGCAGGTGCCAGTTTTCTATCACGATTTAAAATATGTGTGGGGAACCTATATGACTGATTGGGACCAGCGCATCTTAGCATAGGTTCATTTCTTTTGTCCTTTGCTGTTACGCTAAGTGTAGCCAGTTCGACTCAAAGCTCGGGGTGTGAGTGCTTTTGTGTGGGACTATTTTAAGACGGTCTCTGCCATCTTGAATGAAAAAGAAGAAAAAAGGCGAGTGTTTTTTGTTGCCATTTATCTATCAGACACAGGTGAAAACTAACTATCCCTGTATCGATGCGTTGCCTATACGTATGTTTTACATTCACACATCTAATTATCTTTTAAGAAAATCTAAAGAAGATCCGGCCCATTCTTTACAATGGGAGAGCTAGGCACTAAACCGTGAAGAATGATAAATGTTGAAGTATGCACAAACTGTCATTGAAGGATTGATTTGGAAACCGTCGTCTCTTCTTGTTAGCCTCCAAGAAGCCACACCCAGTAAATGATATCTGAGCTGAATCTTTAATTATGAATCGGATTTGAAAGACAGAAGGGAGAAAATACATTTCAGGGAGAGAGAAGTGAGTATGCCAAGGTTGGGAGGTGTGAAAGTACCTGGTGTGGTTTTCAAGGATTTGAGTGTGGGAGGGCCGCTATAGAAGTAGCGGAAGATAGGGCTATTTTACCAAAATGTAGAGTCTGGATTTGAGGACCTCGCTGGGAAGACAAACGCCTGCATTTTGGAAATGAGAGAAAAAATAATGGAGTATTGTAATAGCTTGGACACATATTTATTTATAAGGTGAAATCAAACAGTTACAGATTAAACGTGGGAGACAAAAATCTGGGTTGCTTAGATTTCTAGAGTAAGGAAACTGGGTGGATGTTATTATTTTTTTTACCTCGTTATTTTCTTAGATTTTTTTTAGTATAATAGTAATAAATGCTCAAAGAACACTTAGTTGTAGAAAATAAGCCACAAAATTAAAATCATTCATTATCTTTTACCATCCAAAGATGGCCACTATTAACATTATAGTATGTGATCTTACAGACTTTTTAATGTAAATACATGTTTAAGTGTGTGATATTTTTAACACAAAAGATAACATATCACATAGAATTTCATATGTATTTTTCACTTAAATTTATCATCTTTTTCTAATCATTACTCTTTGAAAACATTATTAATAACATAATATCCCATCATTTATATGTATCATATAACTGTTTTCCCATTATGGAATAATTATATTGTTTGAAGAGACTATTGTAATCAACACTAATATAAATTCATCTTTAATTGAATCTCTGAATTTTCCTTAGAATAATTTCTAGAAGGGGAACCAGTAGGTGAGAGGATGAACATTTTTTTAAGACTTAAGGCAAAAAGGTTATACTAATTCACATTTCCATTAGGAATAAGAGTATTATTAATAGTTTCAACAAATCCTCAGCAACAGCCTTATTGGTTTCCTTCAGTCTTTGCTAATTTGCTAGGGAAAATATGGCATGCAGTTGTTCTAACTTACATTTTGTGCATTTATTGGAGCCATTTTTATTTCTTGAACATTTCTTTTCATATGTTTTACCCATTTTCCTATTGGAAGCTAGCTGCTTAAAAATTGGCTTGCATGATTTCTTCATGTTACTTGTAGATTTCATTTATTTGCTTTGTGTCATGTGCAGTAATTTTTATTGCAGCCTAATATTCATAAGAAAAGTGCACAAATCATGAATGTGCTGATTGATGAATTTTCACATGTGAACACACCCATTAGCAAGCACCCAGATCAAGAAATTATTGAGCATCGTCAGCACAGCAGAAGCTCTCTTGCTCTTTCAGTCACTTCTCCCTGATCCAAGCATAACCACTATTCAGACTTATCATATCTTACAATAGTTTTGTCTATTTTTGTAGTGTGCACACTATGCAATTCCATTTGTGTATGCTATTTTTTGTCTGACTTTTTCTTCTGTTTTTTTGTTAGATTCATCCATATTGTCATGTGAACGTTTTTTATTTCTCCATAGTATTCCATGTAAATATATGACAGTTTTTAAAATCCATTCTACTGGTGAGGTTTTGGGGCAGTTTCCTGTTTGAGACTATTATGAGTAGGGCTGCTGTGAACCTTTTAGTATATGTGTTTTGTTGAACATACTTTTGTTGGGTATGTACTTGGAAGTGGAATTGCTGAGTCACAATACTAAGGTTTACCTTTTGTAGATACTGCCAAATGTTATTTGTAGATATAGCCCAATGTTATTCCAACATGGTTGTACCAATTTGTACTCCTCCCAGAAGCGTTTGAGAGAGAGGTCCAGTTGCTGTACATCTTCACAAACAATTTTTTGAAATTTGCTAATTTTAATTTTTCTTTTTATCATTCTGGTGGGTGTGTACTGGTATCTTCTCTTGGCTTTAATTTGCATTTCCCTGGTAAAGAAATTGAGTCATTTTATATGTTTATGAACCCATATATCCATTTTTGTGAAACCAGTTGAGGTATTTTTTTGCATGTTTTTCTATTGGGTTATCTTTTTATCTTACTGATTTGAGGAGTTCTTTACATATGCTGGATATAAATCCTTTATTGGATAATCATATGTACTTCAAATATCTTATCTCCAGATATGGAAATAGATGGGAAGCTGTCTGACTCATTTAGAGGCAAGCAATAAAAATATTCATGGAATATTATTGTAAAGATGTTAAATCTCCCCAAATTATTCTATAGAGTCAAAGTAATCCCAATCAAAATCTCAGTAGGTATTTTTTAGCTGAAATTGACAGGCTGACTCTAAAATTCATTCAAAAAGACAATCAGCCAAGAATAACCAAAGCAATCCTGAAGGAAAAATATAGATGAAGGGTTTTATCCTATCAGATACTAAGACCTATTATAAAGTTATAGTAATTAAAATAATGTAGTATGGGCATAAGAATGGTCAAATTGACCAATGGAAAAGAGAACATCCAGAAACAGCCACACATACAAGGTATCCTGATTTATGACAAAGGCAACATTATAGTTCAGTGAAGAAAGGAGGGTCGGTTCAGCAAACGCCAAGTTAAATGGACAGCCATGTGGGGAAAAAGTATTTTGAATTTTATTTGATACCATACAAAAATCAGATGGATGGCAGATCTAAATGCAAAGGGTAAAATAAAAATATCTTTGTGCCCTTGGACTAGGCATATATTTCTTTAAAATCCCTAACCATAAAAGAAAAAGGTTTCATTGTATTATAATAAAGGTAAGAGCTTCTGTTCACTGAAAGATGCTATTAAGAGATTCTCACTGAAGATAGACTTGGGGGATGGTAGATGAGGAACCCAATATTGAGGGTGATCAGATATGGCGGATGGGAGACTTGCTAAAATGACTTAGCAAGGTTCTTACTAATACTGAAGCCTGACTGAAGTTTGGTCGAGCAAAGAATCTTTTCAATACCCAAGAAAAAATAACTCCCCAAGGTGGCTTAGAATTCAGGCTTAAATACTGTCTTACTTGGGGGTAGGGGAAGATACAAGCCTCTTAGGGGAAAGTAAATTATTTTTAGACAAGGCGAATGGATGGGCTCTTAGAAGAATAGATGGGAGATTTATGACAAAGTTTGTGTGTGTAAACCTCTAGCCTTCTCTCCTGTGATAAGAGTCAAATCTTCCCTAGTTGATGAAACTCCTGAAAAGGTTATTTATGACAATTGAATTCCCTTTGGAAGATTGATCTTTAAGCAGATAAAGGGAGTTCAAAGAAAGCCTCTCTTTATGGTTGCTGTTTTTCAAGTGCCTGTAGCTCAAAGTAATATGCCAAAATGGCATATTTGGGAGTGGCATATTCTGTTACCCTTTAGGAATGATCTGTTCCTTAAGGGACAGACAGCTAAATTGGAACTTAAACTATCTAGGCCTTTGCTAGGGATAAAGGGAATGGATGCTGGTCTATCAATTTCTTTCCTTTTATGGTTATTGCTCAGTTCCAGTTTTCTGTTTGGGAGAATATTTGGATAGTTTTGGGTTTTTTAAATTATTCTATTAAAGGAGTAGACTCTAGAAATGAACAGCATAGGGAATCCTAGCTCCCGCATTTTTTAGTTAATGTGACTTTGAGCAGTTTACTTAACTTTTCTGTTTCAGTTTACTCCATATTAAGTAGAAATAACATACCTATCTCATAAAACAGTTGTCATAAATGGCTTAATATAAATGAACTTAGATGAGTGCCTGGTGCATTGTAGTCATTCAGTATGTGGTAGCTATTATTAAATTTTTCTAGAAAATTTCTTTTTATCTACATTTTCAAAATTATTGGTATAAAGTATTCTTAACAGTCTCTCAGTTTTTGGTTTTATAACACTAATTAGATCTTACTACTTAGGTTTATTTATGTCCTCTCTGTTTATGTTAATAGATTTGCCACAGTATTGACTTACCAGATAGATTTTTCAAAGAGCTAGTTACTGGTTTTATTTGGTTAATTGAAGATGTTTATGGTTTAAAATTCATTTTTTATTTTAATTTAAAATTTACTCCTTTCTTTAATTTCCTTTCCTCTGCTTTCTTTGTGTTTATTTTGTTTTTTTCCTCTAGCTACCTGAGTTAAAAACTTAAATACTGAAAATAATTTGTAAGTTTATAAATTTTCCTATACTACTGCATTGGCCATATCATGAATTTTAAAATATAGTTTTTCCTCGTGGTTTTTATAATTTCCATTTTTGATTTCTTCTTTAGCCTGTGATTTATTTAATATCCAGGTGTATGGGTAAGGGATCAATATTATTGTTAGTAATGATTTTTCTCCATGTGCCCTTCCAGACCCATAATTCCACCCTGATCATTATGGAATGCAGCCCCTGTATTCCCTTGTCCTATGGATACTATTTAGGTTCAGCCAATGAGAAGGAGCTGCAAATCCAAGGTATCTTAGTCTGTTCAGGCTGCTACAACCAAAATACCATGGATGGCTTGTAAACAACAAAAACTTCTTTCTCGCAGTTCTGGAGGCTAGGAAATCTAAGATCAAAGTGCCAGCATGGTTGTTCCGGTAAGGACCTGCTTCCTGGTTTATAGATGGTTGTCTTTCCCTATGTCCTCACATGAGCATAGTGTGAGGTAGCTCTCTGGGATCTCTCTTATAAAGACACTGATTCCATTCTTGAGGGCTCTAACTATATGACCTAATCACTTCTCAAAGGCTCTACCTCCAAATGCTGTCACATTGGGGATTAGGCTTCAACATAAGAATTTGGAAGGACACAAATATTCAGTCTATAGCAGGAGGATAGAAGAGAGAGCGCTGGAGAGGTATTTATCCTCTTAGTTCCCTCCCTGCAGGGTTGCCATTTGGTGGTGATTGTTCCTATACCTAAAACCACAATTCTGGTTGGGGAACTTCTTTAGCTTCAACTCTTACAGGGCTTCGGTGACACTGCTTCTTTCCCTTGGCCTTTAAGCCTATGATAATAACTTCCTGCTCTTGCTAGTCCCTTGGTCTTTTTCACTATCCCTATTGGTTGCCTCAACCCTGCTTACAGTATTGGAAATACAGTCATTTCATTAAACCCTCTTCAGTTACCCTTTTTGAGTGGGTCATTTACTATTACTTACAAAGTCTTCCTGCAAGATAACTTCCTTGGTTAACAACTATTTTGCTGCCCCTGTTCTGTTCTCTGGGATTAACTACATTTTTATCCATGACCTCTGGTTTTGCTGAGAACTATTCCTTTCCTTTAGTGCTTCAGAGCCTCATATGAAATGGGTATTAAAGTATATTCTTCTTGGCGACTGCACACCTTTCACAGCCTGATTCCTGCTGGTACAGGTTTGTGGGCTTATGAGTGCTTTAGAGGTAGGATAATTACAATAGTTTGTAGGATTTTGGGGTTTTTTTTGGCAGTCTAGTTCCCTGAAATATATAGATTTCCATTCTGTTTGCTTTTAGGCAGCTTCATACACAGTAACCGTAGCTAAAGAGCCCATTTAGACATAGTTCTTATTCCATTTCCCATTTAGAAAAAAAAAAGTGCAGCTCACTGCTGCATTCATTTCATTTAATTTTACATAAATATATTCTTTGAGGCTGAAGCAAATCTGACTGGTTTTCAGTGTGAAAATAAAATGTAAAAACTTCTTAGAGTTACTTCTAAACAGAATTTGTCTCTAATCCTAATGTAACAGAAATGTATATGATCGATATCTAAATTTTTTCACACGTAGGAATGCTAGATTTTCTAGGATTTGACATTTTCAGCAATCAAGAATTTACAAAATACTATATTTTATAAATAGAAATACCACTACTAAAAATAGAATGCTATAAATGGAAAGATGTCATTTGTTTCCAAAGACTGTCAATATACTAGAGCGATGCAAAAATAATAAAAACAATATATTTCATGGCAAACTTTGGGGGTAAGGTTAAGACTGTAATCTATAAGTTATTTTGGGGTAAACGCTGCAGTCGCTAGCACCACCGGCGAGTTTTCTCAGGGCAAATGGGAAATGGGTTAAATCTGAAGTCTATAGATTATGTATTGGTTCTGCTTTTAATCTTTTCTCCCTCTCATTCAACTTAGTGGCAACAAACCTGATCATCTGCAATAAGAGGCTTGGGTGAAGAAGTATACCCTTAATCAGATCTTAGCAGCAGGCTGGTTCTTATAATACGGGGGAGGGTGTTGGAAAAGGCTTGAAGCTACGATCTTACTTCCAGTCATAACAATCCCATCTCCACCATTATCACTACTTTCAGTCAACTTGAATCTCAGGCCACAGGCAGAGCTTTCTTTTGCAGAGCTGAAAGCTTGTTGGGCATGTGGTCTGCCTTCCAAGACATTACAGTACGATGGCAATAATTTTATCCATTTGACTATAGTGGCTCATCAGCTTTTTACCCTGCAATGGTTTTTCCTTGCCATTTGCCAGTCAATTACTAAATTGGTGCAAGGTATTTTACTAGATACCGAGCACTATAAGAGTCATAGATTCTACTGCAGAAAACAGAAGGCCCTCTATCTACTGTAAATAGGAAAAGATTTAATACAGGTAATTAAGTGGTTAGATTATTGTTGGAAGGTCTAGACTAGATGATCAAGCTCTGTCAAGGTTGTTAATACTCATGAAGTCAAGCGCACGTGATCATGATCATAACTACAGTCCAAGAATGAGGAAGTCATCACCACATCTGCTTCTCAATAACCTACAAAGCTGATGCAATGGTACTAGAACTCAGAATCTAGCTACTGTCTCTACAACTGCCTCTGCATTACCAAGAAGCTAGAGGATACAACTTTTGAAACATTTCGCCTCCACAATTTTGTTTAATAGCCCCCCCAAAAAAAGCCAGAGCATCAAGAAGTGAACCTCTGCTATTTTTCCACCTTCCAAATATCTCACAAGTGTACCTAATTGGGGGAGCCCAGTGTATATCTAGAACGCTAGCTGCAAGATCATTTGCTCCCTCCAGAATACCCATTATTCTTATGTTGCTCTTTCTAATGGAGTCAGAGTGTTCTTGTAGAGATCTTTCTTTTGACTCTCAGGTCTCTCTCCTCTTCCTTCTGTGACAAAAAGTATTTCCTCCTATTGTATAATATCTTTAATTTTCCAAGGTACTATTCTATAA
Source organism: Lyroderma lyra (assembly GCA_004026885.1). Classification (NCBI taxonomy): domain Eukaryota; kingdom Metazoa; phylum Chordata; class Mammalia; order Chiroptera; family Megadermatidae; genus Lyroderma; species Lyroderma lyra. Next base: position 167,395 of record PVJL010001554.1, read on the forward strand.
TATTTTTAAAGTTTTAAGGTGAAGAGGGTGAAGACAATAATGGTTATTTTCACATTACAGTTTCTGATTGAATACTGATAAAAGGTAAGTAAGAAGTCTATAGAAATAGTATATTGACAATATAATTAATAGTAATGGGGAAATTTCTTTTCCATTATAGGGTTTTCTTAATTATGACAGTTTTAGCTCTTTATATACCAAAATATTCTTCTTAAAAATAGAGAAAATAGAATGGACAGTGCCCTGGTGGGGTGCAGCCACCCACAGTGACATCTCCCAACCCCTATCCCAATAAAAACAGATTCACAAGGAAAAAAAAAATAGAGAAAATAGCTACTTTGTGTATTTCGGTAATGACAGTCTTCCTCAGCAGCTTATTTTTGCTGTTCTGCAGTTAGCCTGGAAAGAAAGAAATCATAGCAATCATATTTTTTTAAATGCTGTTCTATATGTGATGATCACATTTAGACCTATAGCCTTAAGCTGTACTCAAAGATAAAATATTTTAAAAATATTTTTAGTAGTTAATAATTGTTTTCAGGGAAATATTCCCTAATCAAACCCCTTGAATTACAGATATCTTTTTTCTTGAAGATTTTGTTTAGAATAAAAAATCTTTTAGAGGTTCTGTTGGCATGGTGGAAACTTTTAAAATATATAACTTACATTATAGTACTTATTTTTAAGAAATTAAAATTTCATACTTTTTTTTTTAAGAAAAGTTACCTGTAAGTAATTTGATAAATTCTATTAACAAGGAAATGGAGATCAAAGGCTTCTAAATAATCACAGATCTGTACAGGTGTGACGTCTTCATTAACAAAGTAAGTTACTTCTGCATTACAAAATTTCAGGTTTCCTTACCAATGCTCCCTGCCTCCTGCCTTCTATTAGTAGCTAATGGTGTTTTCCTATTATTTTATGGTTTAATATAGACTTACAGAGATCAAATATCATCTGGCATCTGACAATAATTAGCATTTTGTTAGACCTAATAGTATGGCTTAGATATAGTACTGATATTTTAAATTTAAGTGAACTGTGCTTGAGTGAATCATTAGTTTTGATATAGAAAAGTACGTCCTATTAATTTTCTAAACAATTCAGCACCTTTTTTTTTTTTTTAATCAGGCCTTATGCTGGGCACCTTTTCCCCATAAATGACACATGAATATATTCACATTGTATGAAAAGTCATATACAGGGAAAACATCAGCCCTCCCTTAATCCTTTTTGTTCCCTGTTCTGCTTTTCTCCTCAAATGTACACTGTAATCAGTCTTCTTCCAAATCATATTTGGTGCAATTCTATTCACATATAAATGTATGCAAATAAGTGGCTAATACACAAAAATATTGTATAATTTGACTTTTTAAATGCAAATGGAATTCTTAAATGATTATATTTAAAGGTACTTTGAAGTTACAGACATAGAATAAATGCCTAGTGGAATTGCTAGGTCAATTTTTTAATAAGGAAATTGTGTTATTGAAAAACCCAGGTTCAGTTAGATGAACATGAAGTTCATTTAGACATAATCTCCAAATATAACCAAGGGCTGTAATTATTTTCGTTTTATATAGTATTGATGGCTGGTTAAATTTTTAATGCACAAATTCTGATGCAGTTATTTTGTTGGTAATTCATTTCACTCTTAGAAAGCTTACTGAGTTTTTACCTGGCAAATCATGGAAAAATAACTAATTTTCCATTTTGGTTTTGGTTTTTGAATCTATCATTCTCCCAAAATAGGAAGTAAATAATGAAAGCAAATGCTGAACTACTTATTTTTTGTGAATTTTCAGTCTGTGATTCCTTATATGAGTGTACTCTGAAATGGGGTTTCTGAACCTCCGCACTATTGACAATTTGAGATGGATGACTCTTTGAGGAGCTTATCCTGTGAACTGCAGGGTGTTGACTAGCATCCGTGACCTCTACTCACTAGATGCCAGGAGCACTCCACCCCTCCTAAGTTATAACAACTAAAAATGTTAATCGCTTCTCAGCCTTTTCGCTAAGATCAAGTGTAAAATGTCTTCAGACGTTGCCAGATGTCAGAGTTGGGGGGTAGGGGCAAAATGTACTTTGATTGAGAACTATAAAAACACACAGTTTTGTTCTTAACTGTCTTGCTTAATGATATTTTTAAAACATGGCTCCAAAAATCACATAATTGAGAATTGCTTATTCCACAAATTAGTTTGTGGAAAGTAAATACAAACAATTGTAATTAGTCGTTTCTTTGTGCCTCCACTAATACCAGTTAACTTGAAATCTGGTTGCTGGAGGGAGGCTACCTTTGACATTTGTTGTCCTTAGTGAGAGTATTGAGTGGCTTGGGCAGTGTTGCAGGGAAGTTTGTAAATCCAAATATTTGCCCAGTGTTACCTGAATATTTTTTGTAAATACACAGAATATCATGTGCACATTATACTAGTTGACGCTGTGTGATTAATTCACAAATTCCTTTAAGGATGTTACTAAGGTAACATTTGTTTTTTGCCCTGTTCTTTCAAGAGATACCACTACCATTATACAGAAGTTTGTAAAGACTTGAGTGTTCTATTCTGAAGTTCAATATGCTTGTCTTTTTCCTAGATTTAAAGAATAGTAAGTGGAATTTTCTCAATTTTACATTTTTCTGCCATATTATTTTCTTAAATCTTTTGCAGACTGTAGGAAAACCCACATCTGGTTTTTTTATAAACTCTGACAATGGACTTTTAAAATTATATAGACAGAGATACTAATACAGTGAAAGCTTCATATGCCCATCACCCAGCTTCAGCAGCTATTATATTAACATTTTGCCACTGTCTCAACTTTTCCTCTCCCTCCCCCACCTGTTTTCTTGGTACTTTAAAGCAAATCCCAGACATTACCTAATCTCACTTGTAAAGGCTTTAGTATGCATCTCCAATGGTTAGTTAAGTATTCTATCTCTTTTTTCAAAAAATTATAACTTCAATACAATTATCTAATAAAATGAATACTAATTCTGTAATACTATCTAATACCTAGGCTGTGTTTGGATTTCCTCAACCTCAAAAATGTCTTCTAATTTTCCAAACCAGGATCCAAACAAAGTCCTTCCATCACATTTGTCCCATTAGTCTGTTTTTTTCCACCTCCTCCACCTTTATTATATCATTTATTTGTTGAAGAAACTGAGGAATTTGATGTGTAGAATTTCCATATTCTGAATTTGGCTGATTGCATAGGATAAGGTGGCATTTGATTTAACAGAAAATTCTCTATTTTAACGTACTAGTACTTTCATCTTATCTTTCAGAGAACATCGTGAGTTTTGTTTTGCCACCTGAACAAGTTTATGAACCCCATAGCATTTTTATTTTGTAGTTACAGAAGCTGAAACCAAGAGAAGATTTTCCTGAAACATAGCAGCCTATCTGAAAGAGTCACACTGCTTAGTATTGTCCTTGGTACTGCTGCAAGCCACGTATACTGTGGTCTTACCAGAAGGCCATGAAATGAAACTTTTTGCAAGGACCTCACCTGTTTTGTTTTGTTTTCTCCCCTGTACCTCGATATTGCCTGGCACGTGGAAGATGTCCGGTTAGTATTTATTATTGAATGGGTCACCTAATTCTTCCACGTTTGGCCTATTCTTCCCTCTCTGGGCTAGAACATAAAAGGTTGTGACTTGTTCTATCTGGAAGGGTTTGAAGCAGTTCAGAAGAGAGATCCCAATGATAAAAGTATTTTACCCATCACTTTCATTTCTGCACTAATTAACCTTCCTTCTTAAATGCAAACCAGCAGTAAAGGTACTGGCACTTCTACAGAATGCACCATAAATCATGCAGGAAATAAACAGTACATTAAATGAGGGATATATGGATTCATATATCCATAAGTGTGGGGTCTTATATCTTTAATTGGGGGGTGGGAGTGAAGTACAGGTAGTCTAGGATTTAAATGAGTCATTTTCTTGAAGTGCTTGTTCAGCAGAAATGTTGGGGTTTCCTGTCTATTTTTGTTTATTTTTTAAAATTTTAGCCCAACCAGAGACTCTTGGCTATCTTTCATTGAGCAGAATTCTTTCTGGTGCTATGATGTGTGTTTTCTGTCAGCTAAAATTTACAGGAATTGTGAACCACAAGGATTTCCTGAGGAGAAGCTCCCACATGCTGTGTCTGAGGTTTCTCATATTTCTTTTGGCAGCAGTAGCATTCTCCAATACTGCAAAATTATAGTTTGAGTTCAGTGCTGATAATTTCTCTTGAAGAAAACAACTTAACTGAAACGTCTGTGATTCTCTTTTGCTTGAACCAAGGAAAAAAGTTATAACAGAGAAAATTTCCTATTACCACCTACTCTGCCTTATCCTCCACGGAAAACATCCCTTTCTAAAGCTGCCGCCATCTTATAAGAATACTATGTGGGACACGGAATTTTCCATGTATAGTTTATAATTCTAATACCCCAAACCTTCAAATATAGTGGTGAGGGCTATGGCAATAGGAAGCCTCACCTTGCTGTAAAAGAAAAAATAAATGGTTTTATACTGGGCGATCAGGCTTTAAGACTAAGATAGTATTTGCCTTTTTCACTCTCAATTCTCTCGTGCATGTAGAGTATGAAAAGCTCATCAATGTGGTTTCATATTCCATATTGAAATTACTTTTTTTTTTGGTAGTGGAAATTACTTTTTTTGAAACTATCACTTGTTGAGTTTTGTTATGCCTATTCTCTGATAATACAATTATCAGAAAAAAACTATTAAAATACTTCTCCTTTTCCAACTATACATCTGTTTAAGGCCTGGTTTTCTTTATATACAACAATAGGTTGAATGCAGAAGCAGGTATAAGAATCCAGCTAAGAGATTTGCAAAAGTGTAAAACACTTTTCTCAGTTCTTTTTCATTTTGGAAAAGAGTTTTCATTAAAATTTTGTTATTTAAATTAATGTTGTGATGGGTTTATTGGGGTTATTTTTGACACTTTCAAAATCCTCTTTATTTTGGTTGTAAATATACAATTTGCTTAGTTCGGATTTATTGGTATTTTAAGTAAATTAATAACTTTTAAATTGTTTAGTTTTAATTTCTAATATGATAAATATTGTTAGACAGCCATATAAACAAAAGTTCTTTGTACCCTCAATAACTTGTAAGATCATAAAGAGGCCTGGAGACTAAAAACATAATTTAAGAACCACTGGTCATGGTGTGGTTTTCTGAGATCTGTCAAGTAGTACACAGCTTATTTGGCAGTTTCAGAGAAACAGTGATAGTATTTTATCCCCCCCAAACAGTTTCTAATATAACATAGTAATTTTCCTTAAAATCTCTTTGCATTCTTCAAAATTGCTCATGTGCTTGCAAGGTCTGTTTTGGTCAGTTCATATTGGCTGACTTTCAGTTTGTAAACCAAGGGATGTTTGTTTTTCATTTGTGTTATCATTGGTTGAATTTTAAATTTTCTTTGGCTTAAAAGTGATTGAAACATAAAAGTAAAAATAAAACAGTAAAATGCTACAACTCAGAATACAATCATAAACATAATAAATAGAGCTTTAGTGTTCATACAGTCTGAGTTTTTATGTGAGAAAGTGATATGATTTGCATTAACAGTCAAAAAAACAGAAGTGCAAATGTGAAATAACGATGATGACTGGAATTACAGTTTATTGGACCTCCAGTACCCTTCATTCTTAGTCTCCAAAGGTGGTTGTCTATTCTGAAAAATTGTTAAATGCTTAGTTACATAAAGCCATGAAACAAAGCACAGTGATGGCCTTTGCCAGCCAGAATTTTCCAGAACTGTACAACTGCCTTTTAGGGTCAAAGTGATAAACTCTGTCACTCAATCTGGGGAAGAATTACTAAGGAAGATGTCATTCATGGTTGCAGAGACAAGTGGCTATGTCACACCTTTGACAAGAAGCTTGTGAAACCAACCAAAAGTTATGAGAAGCTCTACATTTGGAAAAATGGCAGAATGAGCTACTAGTAGAATTATTGTATTAAATGACACTGTTGAACATCAGTAGTGTACAAGGTAAATGATTAATGCCACTATTTTTGTGAAATATAAAATAGCAAGTGTTCCAGATTATGGTGATCCAAACTGAGTGTGTATCCTCTTAATTAATGTGTAGAACATATATGGAGAACAAAGTATTCGTTGTTTCTCTTCTGTTTAGTCACTTCTAAAAAATCTGTTACAGATACTCCATTTTGTTATTTTGTGAGCTATGACATAAACTGAAAAAGGAAGGGACTTTGGGGTCAGTGCTGACACAGCATCGCCTAAGTGTGCAGTAAGAAAGGGCATTCGAGTTTGAATAAAAAGCAGCTTGGACCCATCCCCACCCCACCCCCACCCTCTTCCCAGAGAACAGTTAGCAGTCAAGAGTGTGCCTCATGATCTCCACGGAGTCTTTAATTAGAACAGGAATCAGCAAGCTGAAATTCTTGGGCTGGATTTGTCCCCCATCCACACCGATTTTAGTACAATATTGCTGAACAAAGCATGGTTTTTACATTTTTAAATAATTGGGGAAAATATCAAAAGAATGATATTTTGTGAGACATGAAAATGATAAGAAGTTCAATATTTCCATACGTGAAATTTTATTGGAACATAACCACGCTCTTTGGTTTACATTCTGTGTTATCTGTGGCTGCTTCCGCATTATAGCGGCAGAGGTGATGCGCAGAGACAGAGGCCGAAGGTCCCGCAAAGCCTAAAATATTTACTGTCCCGCCTGTTACCGATAAAAGTTTGATGACTCTTCAATTAGAGTAACCACTTTGATGCATCTTATTTATTGTTCTTCCTCATGGGTGTTCATTTGAAGAAAGGGTTCGACTGTCTTCAAAACAAGTTTTGTTTTGTTTTTTAAAAGTATGTAAACGTTCCAGAAGGTCAGCCCAGATGAACTAGTGTTCTTGTTCATTTGCCACTCTGGGGGTTCACAGTTCAGTTTGAAAATGCGGATTGAGTAATTCAGGGCAATATTTGAAGATCCATTATGGGTGATAAAAAGATTAACCATTTGTGCCACCAGAGATTTAAAATCTGATAGAGGGTTAAGAAACATACAAGGACTGTCTGGAAAAAATATAACCATAAATGCCTTTATTTTTCATATTACATGGCTGGATACTTTCCAAACAGCCCTCACATTCTTCCTTATTTTATAATTTTCTGCATATTTTTTTGCAAAAGAGAGATTAGACATAGCTTTAAAAATAAAGGCATTTGACTCATTCCTATTCTCTCTAATTGATAGTCAGCAATTTGCTACCAGTTCAGCAAATTCCCACTCTTCCTCATTTTTCCAAACTCAAGGATATACTCCCTGAAAGTATTGCTCTAATTTAGCTGTCATTTCTGTTTCCATAGCAACCAGTACATTCCTATAATTATTAATTTGCTTGATTGGTGTCTGTACTAAACTATAAGTAAACTTCTTTAGTGTCTTCCTCTCTAGACACAGGAGGAACTGTTTATAATTTTAGGTATTTATAATTTTAGGTAATGTAGTATACTATTTCAGAGTGTTGGCTTTGGAGTTAAATCTATCCTGCTTTCTCTAGCTGAGTACGAGGTCTGATAATTAAGTTTGTGAACTCATCCTAGAAAAAGCGCTACATAACTCATTGCTGTGTATCACTATGGTCACCTTCGAAGTACCCTCCTTGGAAAGCTATGCACCAATGCCAGCACCTAGTCCACCCTTTAAAGCAGTTTTGGAACTCTTTCTGGAGTGGCCATCAGAGCTGTCATCATATGACCCTTGATGTTCTCACTGTCATCAAAAGTCTTCCTTTCAGTCTGTTCTTTATCTTCGAGTAAAGTAAAAAGTTATTGGAGACGCAACCACATGAGTAGGGAGGGTGTTCCAGTACAGTTATTTGTGTCCTGGCTAAAAACACCCTCACAGACAGTGCTGTATGAGCTAGTGCATTGTCGTGATGCAAGAGCCATGAGTTGTTGGCGAAAAGTTCAGGTCATTTTCTTCTTTTTCATGCAGCCGTTTCAGCATTTCCAAATAGTAAAATTGGTTGACTGTCCAGTTGGTACAAATTCATAATGAACAATTCCTCTGATATCAAAAAAGGTCAGCGACATCGTTTCATCTCTTAATTTGGACTGATGGAACTTTTTGGTCTTGGAGAATTGGCTGACTTCCATTGTGCACTTTGATGCTTTGTTTTAGGGTCATATTGGTTCAGCCATGTTTCATCACTAGTGATAACATGGCCCAAAACGTCGTCTGGCCTCTCCAAAAGGTCTTGGAAAACTTTGACTCCCCTTTGCTTTTTGTTCATTGATGAACTCCTTGGGGACCTTTTTTAATACAAACCTTTCTCATACCAAGATTTTCAGTTAAGATTTTCCTGTTTCTCTATTGATGTCTGGTCTCACTTGGTCTGCTATGCTCCTCACAGTCAGCTGATGATTCTGATGCATAATTCCATGAATTTTTGCAATGTTTTTGTAAGTTCTGCCCATTACTAGCCGCCGTGACCTCTCTTCATCAGTGACACTCTCTCTCCCTTCAGAAAAACGTTTAATCCATTTGTACACTGCTGTTTTCTTCATGGCATTATCCCTATAAACTTGGACTAACATGTTCCTGATTTCACTTCCACTCTTGACAAGTTTAACAAGAAATGTAATGTTTGTTCATTGCTCTAATTCAAACTCCGACACTCTCATGACGGCACACAAAAACACACAACAATAATGAATGTCACTCAGCAAGACACCACCATGTGTCAACACGAACACAGCTGTGAGACACAGATGTACCAAGGTTATGACACTTTACCAGGTTGTTTGTACAGTGCTGGCAGTGTAAGTGCACAGTGGCAAGTTTGCAAACTTAGTTGTTAGACCCCATAAATCTGTTCCTCATGTATGAAATGGAAATAAAAATAGTGATGATGGTGATACCTTTGGGAATTTGTGGTGAACCTTAACTGAGATGATGCATGTGAAATGCTTAGTTAAGCTTTGCCACATAGTACTATGTCCACCTGTGTTGCTGTTTGTTGTTTTGATGGTGGTGGTTATCCTGTCTCTTACACCTAACATAAGGTCTTTTTATTTTATTTTATTTTATTTTTAGACTTATTGGGGTGACATTTGTTAACAAGAATTACATAGGTTCCATGTGTACAATTCTACAGTGCATCATCTCTGTGTTGCATTATGTGTTCACCACCCAGTGTCAGTTCTCTTTCTATCACCATATATTTGGCTCCCCCTCCGTCCTCTTTTATCCCTTCCCTCTCCCGACTTGGTCCCAGGTAACTAAACTATTGACTCTGTCCATGAGTTTTTTTATTTTGTTTTGTTTTTTCTTTGTTGCTCTCAGTTTTATATTCCACATATGAGTGAAGTCATACAGTTCTTTGTTTTTTCTGTCTGGCTTATTTCACTAAGCATGATGATCTCCAGGGCCATCCATTTTGTTGCAAATGGCAATATTTCATCTTTTCTTACAGCTGAGTAATATTCCATTGTCTATATGTACCACAGCTTCTTTATCCAGTCATCTGTCGCAGGGCACTTGGGTTGTTTCCATGTCTTGGCTGCCATGAACAGCATTGTGATGAACATTGAGGTACATAAGTCCTTGTGGACTAAGGTTTTTTAAATTTTTTGGATAGATCCCCAGAAGGGGGATTACTGGGTCAAATGGTAACTCCATTCCCAGTTTTCTGAGGACCCTCCACACTGTCCTCCATAATAGCTAAGTTCTTTTTAAAGTATTACATTTTTGTTGAATGAAATCAGCATTTATTTTTAAATATGTCACCAACTTTAATGAAGACTAAAAGTTAAAATTAAAGCTTGCTATTTGTCCAGAAAGATTTGTCTCATAGATTTTCATTTAATAGTGATGATGATGTTTTTGTTTGGTGGGATGAGGGTGACTACTTTTTTTTTATCTGTTCCAAAACTTGTGCTGTTTTCACAATGCTTATGTAAAGTTAAAGTTTAAATTGAGTGCTAACTATGTGCCAGGGAATGTTCTAAGTGCTTTATATTTATTTAGTTCTCATAAGAACCCAATGAAGTAGGTATTAGTATTCTAATTTTTAGATGAGACACTGAAGCATGAGAAGATTATAAATTGCCATAGATTACCCACCTAGTAAGAAGCAGAGTTGGGCTTGAACCTAAGGTCTGGCTCCAGAGTTTGTGTTTTTAACTGTGTTCTAATGCTTTTATTAGAACACTGTCTCATTGGCCATATATTGTATATAAATTTATCTTAGGTAGCTGTTGGAATTTTAAGGTTGTTTACAGTGTCATGGACTGTAGATAGTAGATAATACTCATTTGTGCTTAAATGAATTAATGAATATGGTAGTATGATAAAATTACAATTAATACAATACAATCAGTGCCTAATTCTTCTTTGCCTCAAGTAATAACTGTTTTTCACTGTAGGTCCTCTTAGGAGCTGTCTATAACCAGGACTGGCTATTTTGAAGCAATCTACTCTACTACTGCAAAAATTTGGGCAGAGAAATTGCTTAACAAATTTATATTCCTATATTGATGTTTCCTTGCTGGTACTGACTCAAAAAAATCTGTTTTATTTAGAGTTTTTCCTTTTTTGGGTTCTTCTGTGGATTGTGTATTGATTTTTTTTTTTAATGTTAAATGGCATTGTGACAAAATTAAATTCTTTATAGATTAAACCTTAAAGAATTTGGGCATACTGGTCATGATAGTGATGTTTGGTATTGAATTTGGCCTCTAAAATGTTTGCAATATTAATAATCTTGAAATTTGCTTTATTTTACATATCTTTTTCAGAATTCTCCACTTTATCAGTACTTACAGGATCTGGGACACACAGACTTTGAAATATGTTCTTCTCTGTCACCAAAACCAGAAAAATGCACAGTGACAGAGGGACAAGAAAAGCCTCCTGCAAGAGCCCTGCCAAAAGTAAGAAAGCATGTTCATCCACTGACTTAATCTTTTATTCCTTACCTTACAAAAAACAAAAACATTTTTTTAACACCTGGTGAGCACCTCATTCTCCCCCTTGCTGATGAGAATTTATTTTTTGTTTCATCAGTAGTACAAAATTCTTTAGCAGTCCAAAACGAAAGAGTCAGTGACCGCTTGGGTTTTGTAGGTATTCAGTCCTTTTCATTTGTGACAGGTATTTTTACATGTAGAAATGTTGTTATCAGTTTATGAGTTTAAGATTTCATCCTCTCAGAAACTGAGGAAAAGTAAAGAGCATGTCCAGAGAATGTTTTTGAAAGTTACCATATCTAGAAAATTCATGGTTTTCATCTTAACACATTGAAACTGTATGAGCTCTATTTTTCTAAAATGGAGTTTTTCTAAATCTGAGGCAACTAAATTTTGGAGAATTGTTAGACTATTTAGTTCCTTCTTAGTGGTTATATTTTTATAATTGCCCTCAAAATTCTGTTCAAGCAGCGAAATACCAATTATCTTCTTTGGAAAGCAAAATTTTTTATGCAAAGAGATGAAACAGTCATTAACATTAATTGCTCTTTGTTAACTTTATTTTGTAATGTGATTGTTAAGCACTTACTGAGTAGTATGTACTGGTATTCTCACCGTGAATATTAATTTTCTGTATACATTTTCTGGTTTCTTTTCCTGTGATTTTTTTTTTTTTAAATAAATCACTGGTTTGCCTTTAATTAGTTTTAACCCTTAAGCATTTAAAAGTGGAATTAATCAGAAGGCAAGGGTGTAGGAGAATCATTTTCCAAGACGTACCTTGTAAATTCATACTTAAAATTCTTTGGAGTAAAACAGTCTCTTCACTGTTGACAAGGTTATTTCTGAGTTGCAAAAACTCTCTCCATGTTTTTTCCCTATAGTCGTCCCCCATTCAGTCTTGGCTGACACAATCAGACAGACAGAAAGCACGAGGACCCCTTTTCCTTGCATCTGCACTGGAACCTTAGCAGCAGACAGTAACTGCTCCAGGTCTGTTAAATAGATAAGCATTTCTGGTGATTCTTCTTAAACGTTCCTTCTATAAAGTTTAGCATCAGGCCTCTTCTCTGCTTGGTCTGTTTTCTGAGCAATCTCATCTACTTTCTTGTCCTCATTGGATATTTCTGTCCATTCTCTGTCTTTGTGGAGTTCCAGGGGCTTGTGTGACATTTCCACCAGCCTGTACCCCAGGAAACTGAGTTTCAACATGTCCAAAACAGAACTTCTTTCCTCGGCACCCCACAAATGAAATGCTTTTTCTGTACTCCTAAATTACCACCCTCTTAGTTATCTTATAATTTCCTATTGCTCCCACAGTGATTTGGTCACTAAATGATCTATCATGTCAACTAATATGTCTTTATAAAAATCTAACCCTTGTTTTACCATTTTTGGCTATCCTAGTTTAGGGCTACATCATTATTTAGCTGGACTAATACCCTTCTAATCATGCTTCTTGGCTATAGTCATTCCCTGCCAATACAGCCCCTGCACTGTTGTCAGTTATTTTTATAAGCTGATTTTTGTTTCACTTCCTTGCATAAAGACCTTTGGTGGCCACTTACAGCCTAGAGGATAAAGCTAACACAAGCGTGTCCAACCTGCAGCCCGCGGGCCACATGTGGCCCAGGGCGGGTTTGAATGCAGCCCAACACAAGTTTGTAAACTTTCTTAAAACATTACGAAAATTATGCACAGACCTTTTTTTAGCTCATCAGCTATCTTTAGTATTTTATGTGTGGCCCAAGACAATTCTTCCACTGTGGCCCAGGGAGGCCAAAAAGTTGGACACCCCTGGATTGTGGCATGTAAGACCAAAGTCTTTTAAAACCCATCTCGGTGTACCTTTTTAACTTTATTGCTATTCTCTCCTTTCCTTGGGTCTTAGCTGTCCCGAACACACCACCAGCCCCGTGGCATGTTTGTCCGTGGCTCTCCTTTAATCATCCGGTTCCCTTGCCTGGAGTGTCCTCCTTTACTGTTCAAGTCCTGCTCCTCTGATAGGACTCAGCCCAGTGCTAGCTCCTCTTGACGTCTTCTTTTCCTACTTCTTCAGCTGTTACATTGGTTTGTATTTATTTGTACTGTCTTTCTGTACTAAGTTCTAGAGAGCAGTTACGTGTGTTCAGCCTTGCTCCATGACTCTTTCAGTACCTGGTGTGTAGTAATCACTCAATGAATGTAAATTCCGTTTACTGGCATGCTCAGGAAATGGACTATTGGGGTATATTGAATTTGGGGGTGATTCAGTAATGTAACTTTGATTTCAATGAGGCAGTTTTCCTTTAACTGATAAAAATAGTCTTTCTACCTCACCTCGGTATTGTAGAATGAAATGTTCTTACTATTTGAGGACTTGGAGCCCCCTATGGTTTTCATTTAGAAATATGTACCATCATCATCTTGATGTAGTTTAGAGAGTACCTAAATGGACTGCAGCAGGATGACTTCTGACTGCTCATTAACAATCAAATTTCCAGGTCCCATTCCTAACTTACTGCATCTGAACCTTTAGTTTGGGAGCCCAGGAATGTGTTTCTAACTGAAAGACAATTCAGGTGATTCTGATATGCAAGAAAATTTGGGAACTAAAAAGGAGGCTGAGACATACTGACAAAGCATATAACCCAGATGATTGTTTCCTCCCTTTCCTATAAAAGTTCTGATTAATTAGAAGTAAATTATTTGAAAATTTTCTGCTATTTGGGTGTGGTTTAATAATTCTATACAATATCATTCATCTCCTTCAGCAAGGCATCCTGATAAAAGTGGCTGAAACCATCAAAAGTTGGATTTTTTTTCAGTGCAATAAGAAAGATGACTTACTTCATAAGTTGGTAAGTGTTCATTTTACTTCTTTGTCATTTTTCAGGGCTCCAGTTTATTCATCAGAGAATTGATGAATCAGAATTTGTTTTGCTACTGATTTGGGCAGTGATTGATTTTGGTTAGAAATTCTGGGCAGTTTGGGCAGTTTTCCAAAAGGAGACTACTTGGTGAAGTGTTGTTTGTGTCACCTAAGAAAGAAAGAAAGACATTCTTTAATAACTGGAATCTTTGAATTTCCACTCATTAGTATTGTTTCATAGTTTTTCTAAGAGGTTATTAGCCACTTAGAATAGAATATTCTGGTAGCTATGAAACCTTATTTGTTAGATTATTGATTTCCTGCTGCCGTTTTCCTCCTTTGACAAGTATACCTCTCAATAAGTGGGATCTTCTCCCTTTTCGTTAGGAACTTGACTGTCTCTATCCTTATCCCACAGCCTGTGATCACAGAGTTTGGGCAGAATCCAGAAAGACTCTTTCCTAATTTATTTATCATTAATCTACCATTCTCTGGCAACTTCATAGGTAAAATTTAGTCTCCCAGGACTGATAAATCACAGAATTTCCCAAAGACTTGGACTAGTCAACATGGAAAGTCTTTGTGCATCCTGTGAGGCTTGCTTTTTGTTTTTTCTTTCTGCTGTCATGTATCTGTTGCTTGACCTCTTGACCCTCAGGAAGTACTTCAAGTTTTTATATCCTAACTATAGAAAATCCAGGTAGGATAGCTAAAAAATTTCTCTTGGCTCTTAGTAAGAGTAATCAGGTTACAGGCAAGGAGGTTTTCAGGATCCTCTGCTGGCTGTGACCTTAAGATGATAATTATCAGTCTTGTAAATTATAATTTATAATTTATAAAGAAATGTTTACAAAATGCTTTCACATTGTGATTTTCTAATCCAAACACTAAGGTGGAGTGCATTTTACCATTTGGAAAGCCTGAGGTTCAGATAGCTTCAGTTTGATTTAAGAATACTTATTAAATGAATTGTTAAAGAATGTTCAGCTGAGGAGTGATGAGTGAGAATTTGAACTCAGGTCTCCTGTTTTCAAAGTCCAGGCTCTTTTTGTGATAATATACTACCTCTCTAGCTTGAGTATTATTATTTTGACTGACTAAAATTACTTTTTTAACAATCCAAAAGGGCAGGTTCTCTGTTCAGGGTTTCATCTTTATAGGTATGTTGAGAAGGGCAGTGAAGTGTCTTGTCATCTGCATAGACTGTCATCTCTATCCAGGTGGAGCCATCCTCATTCTTCAGTGATGCTAGAACTGTGGTAAGGTATATGGATCCAGATACATTTTTCTGTGGTTTAGTCATGGTCTGCATAGTCCTGATCTTTCATTCTTGGTTCTTTGTCACTGGCCACATGTTTCATGTCATGTTTCACTATAAAGTGCCAACTTCTGTGTGTTTTTCTTTTGTGCCTAAATTATAGAGAATTGTAGGAAGTACATACCTAAGAAATAGTTTATGTGTAATGGAAGGATTGCCCAGTTGGCTTCTGGCATGAGATTGCTTGACTTTTTCCCCTAGATTGTGACTTATGTAAATTTTTATTAGCTCTACAGATATTAAACCAGTCCCTTTTTCCTTTTAGAAAAATCCTGGCAATTGCTCTGTGATATTTGAACATTTTGCCAATGTTCATTTTTATTAAGGTAGTGCTTTTCTTAAGATTAAAAGCTCTTTATCGCACCTATGATGGTAGGGATATTAGCACTTTTTAAGCATTTTTAGCCTATAAAGTGCTTTCACATGTTATCTCATTTGATCCTCATCAGCTTTATGAAATAGCACTGTATATTAAAAAGGCCTGAAACCTATGTCATCCTTGCTAACAGATGTCACCCCAATAAAAAAAAAAAGTGTTTCATTGAAGTGTATCATCACATAAATTAGTTCCTTTCTCCATCCCCAGGGGCAACAATAGAAATATCTTTATTCTTTAGCTCTAATTTTCATGTACTTTTCATTCATCCGTGCAGAAATTTTCCTGAGTTACCATCTCATGACCTTTTCTCTGTTTAGATCCTAAACAGATCCCCATTATCTATCATATCAAATCTAATACATCACTTCAGCATAAAAGAATATGTATAACTGGGCCCTAATCTACCTTTCTGGCATTATCCCCCAGTATTTTCATCAGCCAATACAGTCTTTCTTTCCCTTTATTCTCTATGTCTGTGTTTGTGCTATTACACTGTGGTAGAATTCCTTCCATGTTTCTATTATTGGGATCCGTTCAATAAGCAGTCCTAACTCTTCCTCAAGGCTTTTCCCAGAAACTTCAGCCCACTGAATCTCTTATTTTCTACAACAACCTAGTAATAATTATCTATGCTATGTTTTGTATTATATTCTGTGTGCTTTTCTTAATTATATTTTAATTATTTCATGTGTACTCACACTAGCAGCTAACACTTACATGCTGCCTGCTGTGCACCAGGTACTCTTAGTATTTTACAAATATTGACTTATTAACTCCTCAAAACAATGCTATGAAGAAGGTACTACTTATTTTGCGGATGAGGAAACTGAAGCAGAGAGGTTATTAACTTGCTTGTGGAACCAGCTTATAAACCTAGGTACTAACTAGGTCTTGGCACTCAAACTTGAGGGTGAGCCCAAGTTCACATAGTACATCTCCCTGCAGCACTGAGTTATTCAGATGGTACCTGCTGATATTTAAGTCCATCAGAATTAGTACCTTTTAAATTTCTTCATTTGCTTGAGACTTGGACATGAGTCCAAATAGAGTTATTGTGACGTGTTTCTTAATTTACAGGTATCTATTTTCCTTGCCATATTTTGATTGCCATATTGTAACAGTTTTCATATTTTATGCAGTTCTTATTTTTATAATTAGAGTAATATTTTATCATTTATACTTAAGAAAAACCTTAATGTGTTAATCTGATTCAGTTTTACATCTATAATGATCAGAATATAGTTAAGTTCTTCACTCTAATAACTAAGGTAATGCTACTTTACCTGGAGTTCCTTGATCCCTTTCAAGCTTATTTGTACAAGTATGTGTAGATAATTGTAGGTTGTTAGTTTGTTACACTCTTGAATCAGATATTCCCAAAGCTCTTAATACTACCTCAGAGCACCTTGGTTTGAGGGGAACATTACCCCAATTTTGGAGACAGGACTGATGCTAAGGAGTGGTGTTGAAGAAAGTGAGTACCTGATTAAGCAACATGTCCATAATAGGCTCTGTGAAGAGAGAAAGCTCCCACTGCCTTCATAGCTGTCCCCTCTCTGTGAGCCTTAGCCTTCATTTAGTTAGGCTGCTTCAAACTTACCCATACGTATAAGTATAGAGATGTCTCATAAAAGGTATGATGTAAAGCTTTTGTAACAAAACCTTGCTTTTTAATACTTCTATTTGAATATATCCATGTTTGATTCGGGATTTCTAACCAAATAACAAGACCGATATGTGAATATTTATTATTTCCAAGAATACTTGAAAATCTACCATGCTCCACTTCTGGCCCCTTTGCTTCCCCCCTCCACTCAACAATAGTATAAAGTATGCTGCGCTGTTATCTCTGTATGAAAGTGGGACGTCAAGTAATTAAGTGGTTCCTAATGTTAGAATCAGGGTTGTGAGAAGAGAGATGAGGTGGTTCAATAAGAAACATCAACGTGCTGAAAGGTACTTCAGACTGTGTCCGTAGGTGATGAGAAAGCCGCACCAGGCTGAAAGGAACACCTCTCATTCCATGGACATGGTGTTCTTATTTTGGATTAGTGAAAATAAATATATCAAAATTGGCCCAATATTAAAAATCCTCTTCTCCAACAGTGCTATATACCCCATAATCAAAAGGATGTGTGCTTGTAGTTTGATGTATGGATCGCTGCATTCCTACATTATTTTCAGCTGTGGCTGATCTGGGCATGGGAATGATTACACAACCAAGAAGAGCAAACCCACTACTTTCCAACCCTACACCTAAAACTCTTCTAATTGCTCAAGGCCTGTCCTTTGAAAGTTCTCTTTAGTTTTATCTTGCAATAGGGTCACTCTATCCCTATGTTTAATACAAAATAAAATTTTAAATTTTCTGATAGAGCCGACTGTATATAGGGAAGCAAAATCAACTATCAGAGACTTAGGGATTTGAAATCAAAACTCTGGAAATTTATGTAGTCTCTTTGGGCTTCAGTTTTCTGCTCTGTAGAATGGAGAGGAGGATAATAATATACATCACAGAGTTACCATGAGAAATTTTGCTACCTCACCTCTCACCTCTCTACCGCGTACACTCTGCACAAAACTCATCTTTGGGACTTAGAGTTTTAGAGAGGCTTTTATTCTGTCTCATCCCACTCTTCTAACTCTTTCATCTGGTCAGTTCTTGTTCACACTTTAAGACAAAACTAAGCATCACCTCTTTTACTCCCTCTGATTTCATTGCAAGTTTTGGTCCCTCTGTGTCATTTTCATAATACCCTCCGTATACCTTATCACACTTCTTTGCACATCATATACAGTGACTGTTTACTTTAAAGTTCTCTTCATTAAACTGTGAACTCTTTAAGAGTACACACTTGTATGTCTTGTTCATTTTTTTGTGTTCTCAGCTTCAAGCAAGGTGCCTGGTATAAGGTATTTCTAGATAGATAGATAGATAGATAGACAGACAGACAGGAAAGAGGGAGGAATAAATGAGCTGGTGTATGTGAAAGCATTTTGTAAATATGAATGCTGGCTACATGTTAGTATGGTTTTGCATTTCATTCCTTAATGATATGTTTTTAATATCTGGATGTCCGTTTTTAGAAGGCCTTGATCTTGCTAGTGTAATTCTTCTATTTTAGACATACTGTTACAGTATCCAGGGACAGCATCTTATGTTATAGGATTATATTTTCCATGTTGTGTTTTAGTAGTTTAATTGATTATGCTTACCTATGCAGGTTTATTAATCTGTAGTGATTTCATATCTCTTTATTAAAATTTTATATTTCATATCTGGTGATTCAGTAATATCCACCTCAATCTTTATTGTTTCACATTTACAGTAAAAAGGAAACCCCATACATTATACTGAAAACAGATTGGGCTAAACAAAAGGAAGGGGCAAAAAATTTCTTTTAAGAAAAGGAAGAAAAAGTTAGATTGGACTGTTGTTTCTTCTTCTTGGAGTCTATACTGAAAATAAATGCCTCTAAATTTGTTAGCACTTTAGGAGTTTAGCATTTAATAAAAATGTATATGTGTATTAATAATTTTCTTCTGGTCTTTTAATGGCAAGGATATTGGATTCCGACTCGACTCACTACATACCATCCTGCAACAGGAAGTCCTGTTACAAGAGGATGTGGAGTTAATTGAGCTACTTGATCCCAGTATCCTGTCTGCAGGGCAACCTCAACAACAGGAAAATGGACACCTTCCAACACTTTGCTCCCTGGCAAGGCCTAATATTTGGTACTGTCCAGAAAACTATCCTTTGCTTACATGTAGAGTATCAGCAGAGGATATCCATCACCATGCTCTCTAGCGTAAAGGCATTATAAACATTCCATACTTTTAGCATTGTAATTAATGTAATCATATACCAGAGATTTTTTTTAAAAGTACTTTTCTGAAGTAAATACTGTTTAAAATGAAGCTAGAAAACACATCCAATTTGATTATTATATACTTTCAACCCATGTACTACCCAACAAACAGATATAACATGAGCCCAAAAGAATCTTGCTTACCCTTATACCTGTGTACATGCAGGCCTAGCCAGTTCTTTATGTTTCTTGGTAATTATTAGTAATAAATTATATCGTAATCACATTGTAGAGAAAACAAGAGTAGGAAGGGACATGGAATTAACCGGCCACCTCTTGCTTTGTTGGCCGAAAAGAGATTAGAGGGGATATAGTCTGATGACTCCAATTGTCTTAAAACTTTTTAACCACTTCAAATATTTGGGTCTAATAAAGTCACAGGTGATCATCTGTAGAAAGAAAAACAAATAGTAAGTGGTTAATGGTTAATGCCCTCTTCCTGTTAAAGTGTGAGTTTATTATAAATCATTACTCAAACTGTTCAACTTACACAGGCAGTTACCTTCATTGCCCTTAGTGTTCTGAATTTATCTTTCTTTCCTGTTACACTGACAACTGCTTCATACACATATTGTAACAGAGAGCAAAGTACGATGTTTTCCAAATCTGCATCATTCAGATATCATCATGGTGGAGTAAATCATCTTATCCTTTAAAACTATAAGAATTTAAGGAGCTGCTAGAAGGAATCAGAGGTTTTAAGAATTTTACAACTTTCAAGTTTTCTTTAGCCACAAATGTGATTAAGCATACAGGTATATGGTGAGGTTTTGTTTTATGATATTACCAGTATTGTTGAAAAGTAAAGGATTCCAAGGGAAATTATATTATGCCAGATAAATACACCTATATTTATTAAGAAGCATTCTGACATGTGACTTTCTTTGTAGTTTGACTATAAATATCTTTAAGTTTTGTTGATGTTGATTTTTCAGATACATCTCCCCTATATTCACCTCTTTCGTATACTAGGGCTGTCTGGAAAATATAATCTGAAAACTAGAGGCATTTATGACTGAATTTTTTTCTGGACAGCCCCCATATGTACACATTTTCATCAAAGCCTTCTTTGAATAAAAGATGTATTTTAATCTGTAGATTTGTAATGGTAAAAAAAAAAACAACTTCATAGTTCAGTTAAAGCAGTGTGAAAGTACCAACTTTGTCCATATCATGATCTGTAGTATAATAAGTATGTGTATTCCAGATTTGTAATGATGATTATCTAAAATTAGATGACTTTATTCAAAACAATTATTCATCGAGTGTATATTATTTCTATTGGAAAAATGCTTACATTTTCTTGAGAATAGCATTTCTATTCAAGTCTGATCTTAATTAAAGTCTGATCTTAGGAAAAAGGAATTCATAATATGAGGGCTGTCCAAATAGTGTTCAGTCATCTAATATGAAAAATAGAGACATTTATGGCTGGATTTTTTGGGGGCAGCCCTTGTATATTTGAATATTAAAAAATTAGTAAAAATTATTTCTACTTTTAAATTTGTAAAATTGGATTTTTAAATCTATAATTTGTTTTTAGGTCTTTTTTTTTTAAATAAGTCATTTCAGAAGGTACCTATTTCTTATGTCCTCTACCTAAACTTATTAGCTCAGATTTTAATACTTAAGCACCATTGTCTGGGTTGCTAAATATTTTTTAATTATCACATTAATTTTTTTAAATGTCATATTTTTTAAGGCACACATGACAAAGAAGCTAGCATTTTATCTATTTTAGTAAATCTAAATTTACTAAAAGTAACTCATCTTTCTCTAGTCTTATGGATATCATTTTCTTGGTTTCTCTGTTACAGGGATGTCTCGATGCTATTTGCCTTCATTAGTTTGCTCATTATGTCTCCCACTTGGTGGGTTGTATCTTCCTGGCTGGTGTGGGGTGTGATTCTGTTTGTTTATCTGATCATAAGAGCTTTGAGATTATGGAGGACAGTCAAACTACAGATAACCCTAAAAAAATACAATGTCCGTTTGGAAGATACAGCAACAAATAGCCGAGCTTTTACTAACCTTGTGAGAAAAGCTTTACGTCTCATTCAAGAAACTGAAGTCATTTCCAGAGGATTTACACTGTGAGTTCATTTTTCATTTTATTTTTAAATAATTCTTTTCTACTACATAGTTAAATTAGAAAATGTATTGCCTATTTTAATTTCTGTGTTGCATTTATAGACAAAAATAGGTTTCTCTATAGTACTTATTAAAATCTCTTAACTGCTAAGTGAAGAAATAAATATATTATAAGCTAGATTTAATATGTAGTATGATTCTGCTTATCTACTTTGAGAATCTGGAGTACTTTGAGAATCATGATTATTTTTGTGTTACCATGTGATGATCTGAGATAATATAGAGAGCGCCTAGCATTGAACTTAACCATGCAAAGTTACTTGATAAATGCTTGTTCCCTGTACTGTCAGATGTTCTTTTTCCTCATTTAAATGATGGATGTATCTGACATGAATTTGTTTTAAAAAATCTTGCCATGTATTAATAATACTCTTTATTTTTTATTTGAATTTTGTCTTTTTATCTTTTAGTTACAGTTGACATTAGTTTCAGGTGTCAGCGTAGTGATTAGACATTGATATAACTTAACAAAGTATCATTACAATAAAAATAATACCCTTTAGGTAAATGTTAGCAGATACAATGGCAGATACTCTCAGAATATCATGAAAATAATGATGTTTCATATTCTCATGGGAGGTTAAATATTCACCAGTCTAGCTGTAAGTATATTAAGCTACAGGATATATAGGCTATTTATTCTATTAATAAAGGGAAAGTTGTATTAATGATCACCAATTATGTCCCATGTACTATGCTAGACAATTTTGGATACAACTAAAGACATACAATTATAAATGATAGAACAAATGTTCAAGTCCATTCCATCTGACTCTAAAGCTTGTTTCCAGTACAGCAGGCTGTGTGCTAAACACCAACAGATGATAGTTTTACTGTATTTAATAATTCATGTAACTTATATAACCTTTGAAGTCTATAGGTAGAAGAAAGTAAGTATATGGTGAGGATTAATTATTGTCCTTTATTAGTTGTATCTGGAAAAGCATGAACAGGGGGAGTGGAAGAACCTTTTGGTAGTCATCACATCCCTCATGTGCTCTGCTCTAGACTAGTACTGAAACCATATTAACATAAAAGCTGTATCTGAAAACTCATGAATGGGGAAAGTGGAAGCACCTCCAGCAGTCATTTCATTCTTCACTCTGCTGTGTTCCAGAATAGGATTTAAACAATCCTGAAACATAAGAGAGATTTTATTACTTCTCATTCTGTTCAGTTCACAATGTAACGGTTCTCAGTGTCTGTTAATTTTTGTCCTTCCGTTGCAGTTAAAAGTCCACTTCTTGATGATAGCGTATAGAAAATATTAAGTTGTCCGAATGTCACTTTAAAAGATAAAAATCAAACTACAAATAAGTAAGGGCTGCTTTTCATTCTTGACTTACACAGTACTTTATGAGAGAACTGACTGGTTGAGCAAAGTGGCTATGTGTCCAGTTAATACTTAGACATGTATGGAGGATTCTGTGCCTTTTGTCATTTTCCAACTTTTATGCATGTGCCTAGAATAGGCATGAAGAACTAAAGCGGGACAGTTAGTCATGATTTACCTCCAGATTATGACTTCTATCTATTCAGATGCAGACAGGCAGAAGTGGCGTTAGGAAAAATCGTGCTTCACTTTTCTTCATCTAATGGAATAATTGATTGGAAAAGAAATTATGAGGAATAATCTTAAATCATAATGCTTTTAGAAATAGTTTTAGTTTTTAAAACTCATTGAGTAAATAAAATGGAGCACAAACAATAGCTATAGGTTGAAAATATGAGTACTGTTTTGTTCTGCCTCAGTTTGTCCCTAGCAAATAATTTAACCTTTCTGTGCCTCATTCTCTAATTTTAAAATAAACCAATTCAGTTATTGACCCAGTGTTTTTTTAATAGATTTTTAATGCCTGAATATATTTTAATTTAGTTTAACATTTTTAAAGTTTTGAGTTAAATGTCTTGTTTTACAAATTTGTGGTTATAATATTAGAAATTTATAAATTCCAATATTTTATTTTGCTATTGGGAGAGGTTACTGGTTAGGTGAAAAAAACTATTATCTGATAACTATGTAATATTTAATCATTTGTAGTTTTATTATATGTCATTGTTGCAAATAGGTACTTCCCATTTGTCTTTTGGAAAGTGCTATGAAATGTGCTTCCTCTTCAACAGTATTGAGAATAGCTAAGTTACTACATAGTAACCCTTACTTTGCCTTTCTACTTGCATTCCCCTGTTGGCCACTGGTCCTGTTATCTTTCTGCGTCCCCTACTTCATTTTGAGTAGGTAAGTGCCAGTGGCAGCAGGTGGGTAAGTCATTTTACCCTACTGTTATGAATGTACAGAATGCATTTCTGTACAGTATTTGATTGTTCTGTACAAGTGACCAAAAATATAACTGATGAACATATGTAAATGCATATGATTAAAAATGTGAAAAAGTTTATAATTAAGGCTTTCATACTTAACTGTAGATACTGGTTTTGAAAACTAAATGTAAAGTAGTACCACTTCAGTATATTTTAGCAAGTAGGATATCTATATTAAAAATTGCAATTTATTACATATATATTCCTACATTTCTACTATATTTCAACTAAAATTACTTGTGTCTTCATATCAGAGGAAGCTTTTACTCTCTGAGATTTTAATTTTTCATTTGCTTTTTTTTTCTAGTGGCTATATATGTATCAGGGAATTGGCTATTCATTAGACCTGAGTTGGGATATTTATAATCATTTTCTAATGAAAATCATCAAAAGAGAATTTTTTTCTACGTTTAATAGAATTGTGGATTTAGGAAACAAAAACTTTAGGACATCTGTACAGTTGTATCACATTTTACTTTTCAAGTTTGCTTGACAGGGTCAGTGCTGCTTGCCCATTTAATAAAGCTGGACAGCATCCCAGTCAGCATCTCATCGGCCTTCGGAAAGCTGTCTACAGAACTGTAAGAGCCAACTTTCAAGCAGCAAGGCTAGCAACCCTCTATATGCTGAAAAAATATCCTTTTCTGTCAATATGCAAGAATAAGCAATGTTCCCAGAGTCCTGGATATAGATATTATAGTTGTATCCTGTAAAAGTTAACTATAAACTGAGATTGCCTATTTTGAAGCTAATTTCCATTATCATTCTATTTTAGAACTGGAAATGCATTCCAGGGGGAAAGACAATAACAGACAGGAAGATAGTTCTCTTGTGTCGCTTATGTTTAACAAGGAAAAAACTTAAAAGTCCCTCCTTAAAGTGGTCCAAAGAACCTGGCTTTGCTAGGTCTGACTTTTTTTTTTTTTTTAATTACTGAATGTAAATTTATGTCTTGATGTGGAAATAAACTGGCAACAGAAAATCCTTCCACTTTCAAAAAATAAAGGCTCTAGAGTCAGATCACCATGTTTAAAATTTGGCTTTAAATATCAGTTACTGCCTAGGTAACTTTAAATAAGTTTCTGTGTATATTGTATCTTGCTTTATTCATTTTTAAAATGACAATAATAGCATAATCTCTGTTTTTATTGAGATCAAATGAGTTAGTGTATATGAAGGGCTAAGACTGACTTATGATCAGCACTCAGACTGCATGACAAGTCAAGCATTTAAATTTTCTAAATCAGGAAATCAGTGCTGTTAGGAAATGGGGTATATAAGATATTTATTTTAATAAAATTCATAAATAAATTAGGAGTAAATGGAATGCAAAGACCACATCTTCAGTATGCTGGTACTGTAGCACTATGTAATAAAATATATTACATAAAGCTTAAAGTTTATAGAATGCTTTAAATTCTATCGTTGTAATTTTATACAAACATTTCCAGATAAATTTTCTTATCTCCACTTTATGGAAAAACTAAGTATAATCTCCACTTTGTGTGATTTGTTCAGTGTTACACAACTAGTAAGAGGTAAAATTGTGTCTTAACTGTAGGACTTAATGGCTTTAAAACCTTTTCTTTATATATACGAGGACTGTCTGGGAAAAAATCCAGCCATAAATGCCTCTTTCTCATAGTTCATGGCTGGATACTTTTCGGACAGCCCACATGTATGTATGTGTGCATACGTGTGTGTGTGTGTGTGTGTGTGTGTGTGTTTATGTATACTTACTGTACTACACTACCTCTTTGGAAAATGAGAGAAAGCATTTCAATTTTAGTCAGGACTATATCCATTTAGTTCACCCACTGCCTAAATAAATACCTGCCCATTATGGACTAGGAAAACAGACTGAAAACTTTTGTACTGTTTACTTTTACAGACTTTCGAGTATAGTCAATACATAAGCCAGTATTCATAATACGGTGTAAGTGCCTTGTGTGCCTTCCAACATAGCAGGACAGTGTACTTGGCCTGTGGAGTCAGAGGTGAAGTGATGCCTGAGTTGACCCTCAAGGAACAAGTTGACCTGAGAATATAAGAGTCTGCATTCCAAGTGGAAGGAAGCAAAGATATGGAAAGAACTAGCGATGTGGCATGTGAACTGCAAGTAGTTACTCAGTAAATACATATATTGAACATAAGCTCAGTGCCAAGCAATATGCTAGTCACTAAATACACAGTGGTAAACACCATAGACATGGTTCCTGCCTCAGGGAGCTTATCATTTAATTAGGGGCAAGGCAATGAGAAGGGGTATCCAAACAAAAATCTCGAATTGTATGAGCTCCCTGTGCCAGTCAGACTAGAGAAGCAGACTAGATTCTGCTTCTCATGGAGCTTGCCTTCAAGTGGGTGAGATAATAAATAAGAAGTGAACAGATAAGATTTTTAGACATTTTCTATAAAGATAAACAAATAAACCCTGAGGAATAGGATAGAGAGTGATTGGTAAGTTGCTGCTTTGAATAGTAGGAATAGGCCTCTCTGAGGAGCTGACATTTAAACAGAGATTGAATGAGCCGAATGATTGTGTTTCACCTTGCTCCTAGATGGACTGGCGAGTATAAAGTCTTGTGGGAGGAGTGAACTTAGCATGATTGGATTATAGAAAGAAGACCACCATGTCTGGAGCACAGTAAATTGGGAGTTGGAATGAGGTGAGATTAAGAGGTAGGCAGGGGCCAGATCAAATTTTCCACATAAGAAACCTTAAGAAATTAAAATTATGGTGAACTTATGCAACAAGTTGACAATGCACTATAGAATTGTATGCCTGAAACCTATGTAATCCTTGCTAATAGATGTCACCCCAATAAGTCTAACAATAAAAAAGAATTTAAAATTGAAAAGAATCTGCAAACTATTTCTTTGAAAGAGCAATAAGATGCATAAACTGTCATATGCCTGACCAAAGTAAAAAGAGTGGACATATACAAGATTAGTAATGGGAACAGACCTATAACCATAGATATGGAAGAAATTAAAATTGTAAGGGGACAGTATATTGCAATTTTGTAGCTGTAACTTTGAAAATGTAGGGGCAGATGGGTCATTTCTTATCAAAATAGGAATCCCCAAAACTAGACCTAGGAAGAATTCAAAAACTTAAAGAGATTAGGTGTGATTAAAAAAACACTCAATTTAAAAAAGAAAGCACCTGGTTATATGTAAAAAGGGAAAATATGTAACAATAAAAAATGATAAAGTTCTTGATGCACTACTGTGGAATGATCTCCACATTACACCGTTAAATGAAAAAGAGCCAAGTGCAGAGAGCAGCATTTATACTACCCTTCTGTTTGTGTATAGAAGGGATCATATATATGTGTGCATGAGGAGATAAATAAATGTGTATGTGTATGTATATATATACATACATAGTCCCACATACACACACATTTATATTTGGGTTTTATCTACATATATATAAAATATCTTGAAGGATACAGAACATACTGATAACAGTGAATGCCTTTGCCTTTGGGTAGAGGAACTAGATGGCTAAGGGACAGGGGTAGGAAGCAGTTTTTACTGTACTCCTTAATATCTTATGAGTTTTTAATCCTGAGGATATATTATTCAAACTAAATGAATTTAAAAAGTTTAATTACCAGGTCCAGATGGTTTTATAGTTTTTTTGAAAAACTATTTCAGACCTAGAAAAGGTTAGAAAACCTCCCCTACATCATTTAATTTATGCTGATACTATATACTCAATGCCAAAACATGATGTATTCCAAAGAATAAAACCTATAGACCAATCTCATAAATGGAGATATAAACTATTTAAATAGAATATTTATAGAGTCAGTCTGGCACCATATCAAAAGATTATTACAATATGACCAAATAGAAATCTTAAGAATGGTTCAATATCAAAAATTATATGCATATAATTCTTTACCAAAAAAAAAAACAAACAAAAAACAGTTAAAGGGGAAAAAATTCCATGGTCATATTGACAGATGGCCATAAGGAGGAGGCAAGCAGAAACAGAAAAGTAGTCTTTGTCAGACAACCTAGATAGAACAGGTTTAATGTTACTTGTATCACTGGTTTATGTATTTTCAGGTAATGGTCCACTAATGATCTGCACCATGCAGGCTGGGAGGAAAAGGAAGTATTCACTATAGGGTAGTAAGGGCCTGGGCCATGATACAGTAAAGTGCACAAACAGTTTCAAAAGGTAGGTATCAAAAATAACTAAATTGGCCCTTTAGCATTTGTGAATTTTTAATTCTTCAGATATAAAAATATTATATTAACAATGATCTTGTAAGATATCTGAGCATGTTAATATATTCGATTTTAAGGTTAATTTCTTTTAAAATGGTGTAAATCTCCTCTAGTCAAAATTCAGAATAAACGTTGTAAAGGGTAACTCCAGTCAGTTTTACTGTACCCTTTATGCTTTAATGGAAAGCCTTTGTTGATTGCCTTAACCTAATTTAACCTACCCCCTGAACTCTGAGAGTGACAATGTGACCAACTACATCTGTGTGGTGCCTTTTAAGGAGCTGGGGCTTGGCCTTAGTGAAGAGCAGATTGCAGAAGAGGAAGCACATAACCTTACAGATGGCTTCAGCCTGCCAGCGTTGAAGGTAATCCATTTGTGGAAGGGAAGGGAGGGCTGAGGGAAAGATCAGTTGTGCGTGAATGGGGCACCCTGTCCCCTTTCATTGCTTGGTGACTACCACTGCCACAATAGCCTCACTGCTGTCCGTGGAGCTGCCTTTAAAAGCGGACAGACAGCATCATAAAGACTGGATAAGAAGATCCTTATTGTTTGATATTAAGCTACTTAAAATTCTTACCATAAGTATTTCTTGCCTTAAAGTTTGGAGATAAGTGAGTTTACTTTAACAGAAAACCAATATGAGTGATTTAATTTACTAGCCATTTGTCTCAAAAAACATGGGTAAAGGACTTTGAAGATCTACATCTTCCCTTGGAAAAGCTCTAAAATTCTGGTTTAGAATAAGAATGTTTTTCATATATTAAAAGCCACACAAAATGATATATTTGATTACATAAGAATTAAACTTCTAAGGCGGTTCCCTGGTGGTGTAGTGGCTAGGCTTCAGCGTGCTCAACTCTGCGGCCTGGGTTCGATTCCCAGCCAGGGAACCACCAAAAAAAAAATATACATACATACGTGTGTGTGTGTGTGTGTATTTTAAACTCAATACATTTTCTCATGTTCTTTCCCACCATCCTAGTCCAAGCTGCCATCGTCTCCTGCCCAAGCTGCGGCAGTAG